>OY728132.1:1469190132-1469490093 GCA_963277665.1 Viscum album
TTAACTAAGTTTCAAATAAAACTTTTACCTAAAATTTATAATAATACATTTTTCATTACCATCACATTTATATTTTTTAATTATATATATATATATATATATATTAATTTCATGATTAATTATTTTGATCAATATTGTTCCACTGATATAACTCATTTGATCTTCATCATTAATCCCATGTTTCTTATTTTTACGATCTCATAAAGGTGTTTGTAATTAATTTTTCATAATTTATGTTTTTTATGATTAGTTTTATTAATTAATATACCAATTAATGATTTTGTTTTAATTATGTTGAAGAATAATTATTTGAATAGTGGGAAAACTATGAAGCTTCCTTTGAATTCTAACATGCCTTCTGAACTGAAGCTTTGGTTTCCTCATGACATATTTACATGGAAGAAAATTATATCCAACTTCTGAAGGCCATAATATTTGATCCGTAACTCCATTTGAGCTTTATGATCGGTCAAAATTAAGATTAGGAAATTATCTAGATGTTTTTAAAAATAATTATTGATTTTTCAAAAACTGATGTCAAAAATAACATTTAATATTGTTTTTAAAAAACACACATTAAAAAAAGGTCTTTCATGTCAATTTTTTAAAAACCAACATGAAAAATACTTCTTTAATGTTGGTTTTTAAAAAAACAATGCGGAAAATGTTTTAACATCCTTTTTTGTAGAAGAATTGATCTTTAGATGTTATTTCACATCGATGTTTAAAAAATAAATGTAAAAAATAAATAAAAATACATTCTTAAGTCGGTTTTATTAACTGAAATTTAAAAAAAATATTTATATTATCACCATAAAATACCTTTTCCAAAGAACCGGTGTAAAAAATATGAAAAAATTACATTAAAACCCAATTTATATTCTAGTTATACAACATGATAAGGTATTTACGACTAGGTACCACATTAAGCCCCTAGAAAAAGTTTCATATCAAAATGGATTCATTGACTACATTAAAAATTTCTATATACTCAAAATCTACTGTAAAATTAGTAACAACTAACTTCTTGGAACTCTTCTAGCTCACATCTCCTCTATTGATATAGAAAACTTATCCTAATTGTGACTTTAGATCATTATGATCTGTCTGAAAACTACAATTATTATAACCCCGGAGGACTAGCTCCACATCTCCTCCATACATGATGAAAAAATTCATTGGTTATTTTCATGTAAATAAAGATAGTATTAATTTCTAACCAATATTGTTCTCCTGGATCTTATTGATAACTTCCTACCATGCTCATTGCATAATAAACGTCCAAACTAGTACATAAAATGACATAGATAATTGATCCAATCACTAAAGCATAAGAGATATTATTAATTCTTTATTTTTCATATTATGTTAGTGGAGATATTTTCTTAGAAATATGTAAATCATGTGACACTAGAACTAATCCCATGTTGGATTGTTCCATAATAAAACTCTTTAGTTTTTGGTCAACATATATACTTCGAGTTAGTCCAAGAAGCCTCTAAAATTTATCTCGAATGATATTAATCCCAAGAATATAGGCTAATTCACCTATGTTCTTCTTCGAGAAACCCTTTTTTAACCAGTCCTTAATTGATTTTAAGACTAGTATATCATTTCCAACAAGTAATATGTCATCAACATATAAAATTAGGAAAAAACATCATTTCCATGAAACCTCTTGCTAACAGATGGATCAAATTAATTCTTAATGAAACCAAATTCTTTTATAGCTTCATAATATAGAATATTCCATGACCTGGATGCTTATTACAATCCATAAATTGATCTTTAAAACTTTGAAATCATTTTGTTATCACCAAGAGTCACAAACCCTTCTAGTTGTGTCATATAGACATCTTCCTGAAGGATTCCAGTAATTAATTATGTTTTTACATCCATCTACCAAATCAAATAGTTGTGATAATATTCAATGGAAATTATAATTTTTATGGAATTAAACATGGAAACTAGTGAAAATGTTTCATTTCAGTCATTTACATGATGTTTTTTAAAACCATTAGCCACTATACTTTATTAATAGGTATTTTCTTTACCTTCCATGACTGGTTTTATCTTGAAATCTCATTTGCACCCTATGGACTTTACTTTAGCTGGAGGATCAAACAGAACAAAAACATGGTTCTAGTATATGGAATCCATTTTAAAATTCATGGTTTATTTACATCTTGTTACTTTTGAGTTCTCTACAATCTCTTTGTATGAGAGAGGCTCATCATTTCCAACAAATAATGAGTCACCATATTCGGTGACTAGAAAACCATATCTCTAAGGTTATCTTACCTCTCTTGTGCTCCTTCAAAGTAAATTTGTTTCATTAACTACTTCTTCAACGAGGACCTATGTAATCTATTCCTAAACCAAATATATTTTATCTTGAACATCAACTTCAAAAAAGTTAATATTTCTCCTACTATCCTTTTGAGGATGTTCTCTCACTCAAGAAGTATGTCTTGTCTAGAAACAATCAATTTCTTTTACCAGGGGTTTTATTTATATTATAACTTTATTTCATTGGGATACCCTATAAAGATACCATTTTTTCCACGAGGTGCTAGTTTGTTTCTTGATAAGGCCTTAACAAATTCCTCACAACCCTATACACGTGTATGTGATAAAACTTGATTCCTTCCACTACATAACTTGAAGGTAATTATTTTTTTCTGCTATAGTTTGTAATCATCTTAATGTATATTCTATAAATTTTAACGCATATCCTTAAAAGGATCTTGGAAGATTTGTATGAATCATAATTAACCTTTACATGTCTAATAATCTATGTTTCCTCCTTTGACTAACACCATTCTTCAGTGGTGTGTAATATAAAGCGAGTTGTGATAGAATCTAAAAATCCCATTAAAAGTTGAAAAACTCTTGGTTAAGATATTCACCACCTCAATCTGGTCAAAGATTCTTTATATTTATTCCATATTGATTCTCTAATTCAATCACAAATTCATTTAATTTACCAAAAGACTCAAAATTATACATCATCAAGTAGACATAACCATACCAACACGATTCATCATTAAATGTAATGAAGTAAGAATACCCACCTCTATCTTCTACTGGAAACAGTTCACACACATTAGTGTTTACCAATTATAGAATCTATATGGAATTTACACCCTATCCGTTGAATGATGGTTTGATCATTTTTTCATGTAAACAAGCATGAAATATTTTAAGTGGTTTTATCTCTATAGAGTATAAATAACTATATTGCCAAAGTTTTTTTGAATGCTTTTCATTTATATGACAGAGATTGTGAACCCATATTAGGGTGTTATATGCGTCATGTAAACATGAATCGTTATCAATTTCAAATACTTGTTTTTCATAATGTAATACCTAAAGACCATTACTTAAATGTTCTATACCATAACATATGTTTTCCTTATAAAATAAACTAACTTTATCTCCAAATAAGAAATTAAACCCATCTTCATCTTGGGATGACACTGAAATTATTTTCCTGGTAACCATCGATACATAATAACACTATTTTAAAACCAAAATCATTCCTTTTTTAAATTAAAGGTGGAAGTGACCAATGGCAAGAGAATGTATCCTCTCACAATTAGCAGATATCACATCTACCACTCCTTTAAAAATCATTCATAATCTACTTGGTTATGATATTTTGATACATATGTGAGCACCAAAATATATATCTAACATGAAATACATAAATATTGAAATATTTGAGTTGGTAATGAATGAACCTTTATATTCCCCTTGTTTCAAAGTGTATTTCCTATTCTAGTGTCCTCTCTTGAGACTTGAAAAACATACCAACTATTTTTTCCTTCCCTACCTATGGATATTCCTCTTCATGGAAGGATGACCATCATGAGCTTTAGACTTGTTATGAGTCTTGGTCCCCTTCCCCATGTTATCCATTTGATTATTCCCTAGAGTGACCAAGGGATTATCATGCCCTATGTTTTTTCCTCATGGATAATCAATGTAAGAAATTCCAAAATATTGTTCGCTTTATTTCTGTTATTATTTTTAATAATAAAACTAGAGAAGGGCTTGGGTATTGATGAAATTATTAGATTTTTGTGCAACTGATCTTGGAATTGAATCCCTGGATATTTAATCATCCAATGTATGCAATAATATTTACCACATGAGGCCTAACTAGAATACAATCTCAAGTAATAGTGGTTAATAAATCATTGGAGATCACCTATGTATCTTGTATCTTCTTCTCTTTATAGAGATCCAGAATTTGAGACATCATGCTATACACAAAAATTTACTCATGTTTCTTTAAAATCACATTATTCCTGGATGATAGCATGAAACATTGAACATATATGGAATCATTCAAATGTTTGTCATAAAGTTTTAATTCTTCATCACTTCTATCATTACCAGGTGCATCGGGAATAGGTTTTTCCAACACATATAATTTTGTTTCATGGTGAAGGATAACATGTATGTTCCTTTCGCTCTTATAAATTTGGTTTCAGTGTGGAGTTTATCTCTCTCAAGTATTGATCACAAAGATATTTTTGAAGTCATTTTAATCCTATTTCTTCAAATAAGATGAGACTAGTTTCAAGAAGTTATATTATAAAATCTGAAAAAATTAATAAATATTATTTTAATTAATCTCCAATGATTTTATTGAAACCCAATAGCCACCACTATTAGCATTATAATAACAGATTTCATGGATATTCTAGTGGAAATGATCCATATTTCCTTTCTCATTACTCCAACTTTGGTTGGTCAAGTAACATGAATCTTTTATGGTATCAATTACAAATTCCAACTACATTAACTAAGAGTTCCTTGATTTTTTGAGTGGACCCCCCAATCCTAAAATCCTTAAATTGGATTTCATCAACCCTTGCCTCTTAGTTAGTCAAATTTCTATATCGGTAGTCAAACCTTGATGTGAACTAAGTTAAGACAACCCAAAACCTCATGTTATAATTCCTTGAAAATTTAAATCTCCCTAACATTGGTTATTCAAGTACTTTGAACTATTGTTTGATTTTAAATGATGTAGTGGAAGGGTACACTGACATAATATATTTTATTGATGGATTTTATCCTTTTATGCATAAATATAAAATTATTATCTTTATCACATGCTTTTTAATATTAAGTGGATTTAATAAAGTGATTAACCATTTCATAGATAATATTTACACATAATATAATTAATTTTTGTTTTATCTTCATGCTTATTAATTTCATTGATTCATGTGATCGTGATAAAACATCCATAATTAAAAAACCATGATACATAATAGAAGAAAATAATAAAGCGGTGTCATCATGAGATTTTACTAAAGGTTAGATTATCTAGATAATGATAAACTAACTATTGACCTAGGGGGAAACACCTTGGACCATTTAAGGTTTGTGTTGTATCTTTCCACATGTCCACCTATGTATATCTCTTGGATTGATTTCACCTTGTCTCTTAACATGAACCACCTCCACTAAATTGGGATCTCAATCCATTACATTTTCTTTTACTCATATCCACATTAAGGAAATAAGGGGTTTATATAAAAGAAACCAAGAACACATATGCATGTATATAATGATATAAGATATGACACACATGCCACAAATTAAATTTAATAATTAATTATATGAAACCAATCACATACAATGGTCTAGTTTATGATCATGATTATCCACATGCATAAAAAAAATTACACATTTTAGAAAACTATCATTAAACTATTAATATTTCTTCTTTAAGATAAATCACACTCATATAAATTAATTATATTATTTAGTTAATCAATTATTTTATGTTAATTACCATCAGAATTTTGTTGATATTCTGATCCATCATAATTTTTTAAAAATAAAATAAATTTATTTAAAATTATCTATGTACATAAATGTACCTTATAGGAAACATGGTGAATACCCATCAAAATATACTCAACATGTATTTAAAATATATAACTTTTTCTCTTATGACATAAGATATACTTGAATTAGTCCGTAATTTCTCAACATATACTGTCACATTAATGATTAAGTGAATAAAATGATTTTTCTGCAACATTTCATCCTTCAATGTACATAGAGTAATATCTGTCATATGGAACACATAATATGAAGATATGAAGATTATGCAAAAATAAATTAAACACATATACAAACAAATATATATATATATACACACACACACACATATATATTAAAACCCAGAACATGTCAAGTTCTATCAACTTAATTAACACACACAAGAACATGTATATATGGTTCACATAGTATAACAAATTAATTTTATTTTTTCATAATTTGGTAAAAGTATAGTATGTGTACTAGAGAGCTACACGACATGTATGTCTCTCACGATTTATCTAAGGGACACACCTAGAGACTCAACAAGAAATATATGCCTCAAAAAATTATAGTACACATCATGTAAAAAGGATTACATGGAGTGCTGTCACAAATTTACATGGTCATTAGTCATGTAGGACGTATAATGAAATACATGACCCTTCCATGACTTAAAAGGACTAGACTCTATGTTTGTGGGATATATAATGTATAATCTCGCTAACCTTGCACCAGGTTATCCCTATCAATTCAAGTTTTAAGAAACTAAATGCATCACGTGTAATTGAATCACAGGGTTTGAATTAATTCAAAATTAATTCCTGGTGCATTGAACACAAGTACATGAAATTTAACAGTAGTTACTTGAATTGTTCTCCTATGTTATTTAACCATTATCACAAGAAATTATTAATGTGTTATTTGATTTTATTTTTTCATAACATTTATCATTTTGATTAGATCTATGAGAAATGAAGGTGGATGAAATGAATATCATAATTCATATTAAAAGAAAGAATAAACATGAATTGAAAAATAATTGATTTTTTTTAAATCACTCAATGATATTTATATAATTATAAATAATTATTTAACCCAACTCATACCATTTTTAGGTTCTTAGAACAATGGAAGCGTTCTATGGTTTATTCCCAACATTTATTTTTTCATGATCTATGATAAATATGAGATTTACATGATGATAAATGCTGTGATCAACAAAATTGAATCAATTAAAACTAGAAAACGTATAGAACACTAGAACAGGCTCATGATCATCAATTTTTTTTAACATTTTAATTAATTAAATAATTACATTGTGTTAATTATTAATCACATAATGGATCTAACAACAGATCATCATTGTACCACCATTAAGTTGTAGGAATTTAGAGCATGTTCCCTCTATTGGGGATTCACACGTGTCTTAAAAAACTTCTAACATTGTCGTTGTAATCTCAGAGTGCTATCACGGAAGATCATACCACTTGTGTCATCCACATTTGATTTCCTTGAGGATCAATTCCAAAGAATTCTCTTTTATCTCTCTATACTTGAGAGTGGGAGGTGGAGGAAAATTTCTGTCTATTCTTTAGAGTGTTTTTGGAGAGGGAGCTCTCTAGAGATTGATATTATTATCTATATCTTTCATTGAACACAACACTAAATGAATCTACTCTATAATAAAATAATATAACTGGGATTAAATACTTATAGGCTTAAGAAATAATTTTTTTCCAAAGTTTCTTTTAATATTTATTTAATCCCTTATTTTAACCTATCTAACAATAATAATAATATTTTCTTGACATGCTCTTAATTAGAGAATTATTTTAAATATTATTTAATATAATAATATTAAATATATATTATTTCTCACCAGACCTAAATAATCAGTCCCTCATTCATCCACAACATTTATCAAACTTTTAATAATGACTATTTATTTAATAAATAAATATCATTACATTAATCACCAAAAAATAAATAAATATTATATTTACTGACATAAAAATAAATATTTATTAAATATTATGCTCAAATTATATTCTCTATAATAACTAGTGATGTAAAATATGTGATTATGTAAACAAGAATAATTATTAAACCACATATTGGAATAATATTTATTCAACTTTTTAAATAGTAAAAAATTATATATGATCTAAATGAGATTCTAGATAATCTTAGTGTGTGACCCTCTACGCATCATTATTAGTGGTAGTAGGTGAAGCTTCCAAATGTAACAATTTAAAATATAGAAATATTACAAGGCACCAAATGAGATAGAATTTAATTCTGTAATGACATAATACCTTATACAAATTCTTATTGGGTAATACCATCCTTTTTACAGGATGTCTCTAATCAAGAATATTGAATGTTGGTTCTTGTAACCTATGTGCTTGATGTCTCATTCTTTGTCATCTTGGAAGTCATAGTTTCCTATATAACACCATTTCTATGGGTTTATTTAGGTTATATCATCTTCATTAAAGGGCTTGAGATATAAACTTTTGTTTAAAGAATATAAGGGGGAAATCTTTTCTTGTGTTATTCATTAATACAATATTACACTTGATGCACCCAACATATACTAACTCATGAGGGAGATATGTTGTCATTGTTTTTTTAATACATCAAAGTACATGACTTATAATACTCATCAAAAATAATATTAAAGTCTAATGATCAATAAACACACCCACAGATAGGAAAATACAATGACATATATAAATTTGTATTTCTTAATAGTGGTCTCATTCGCATAATATCCTATACTCAATACTACCAAGGGTATACACCATGATAAGATTCCTCCTAGTCCTACGATTCTCTACCCCTGATATCCTATAACATTTCTGTCCATAAAATGATATCATGCAGCTATAGAACATATATTTAATAATAGTGTCATAACACTTACGTGTTCTCAAAAGAGTGGGGAATTGCTATGAACTTTTAGCATGATTGGTACTATTTAGAAATTATCACATACTATGTTACATAGATAAACAAAAATGATGTGATATGGAGTTTATAAATATTTTTAACTATGAATATATGTTATCATAAAGTACATAGAAGATGATTATAGGGAAGAAAATCCAATAATATGTATAGTTTTAATGAATAAATATGATATTTATTATAAAATTATTATTCTATAAAGGTGAATTATTATGTACCATTCATTCATTTTATCTCTCTAAAATTGAAAAGATCACCCGGGTGTACGTTTGAAATACTGTCTCGACAATGTAATGTCGTTAATATTTCATAAATGATTTATATGAATGGTTACAAATTTATATATAAGGAATAAATATGACACTGATTACATGGTTGATATTCAATAGATCATAATGTCATGATAAAAGTTCAAGGACTAAAACCATATAACTGAATCATGCATTGAAAATGGACAAATTTTTACCTAAATGTTCAATTTAATGAAGAATTATTAATAAAAGGATAATTGGAAATTTAAAATTGATGTTAAAAATTATTTTTTATTTGAATATGGTTCTACACTAGAACTATAATATTTATATATTTATCATATAGTAGGTTTGATTTCATATAAAAAAGGTGGTACTTAAAGTAAGAGATTATTTTACAATATTATTTATTTTTAGGATTGTCTATTCTAAAATTACTATGATGGAAATTTTATAGTCTTTATTCTTTAAAACCCATTCATTTTCTTCTCCTATATTTATCATTATAATTTTGAAGTAATAAATTATTTTTCTCTATGGTACATAAAATTATTTAGAATTATTTTTTAAAATACAGCCTTATTTATTCTTTGGTTTAATAATTTTTCCTTCCATGTCCATTTTCTTTCAAAATTTTATGATGTTTTTATCTATAGATAAATTTTTGAGATATATTATTTTCCTTAACTTTAAATTTATTTACAAATTAAATAAATTATTGATAACACACATTTTTATTGAATATTTTATAGATAAAAAATGACAAACTTTCCTCACATTGTGTTAAATACTTTAATTTATAAAATATTTTGGATTAGATCATTCATTTGAAAATTTCATGGAAATTCCAGTTTTACACTTTATAGTGCTTTACAGTATTTCAAAGATAAATATTTTATTATTTATTATTTGAACATGAATTTTTTAATTTTTTTCTTGAATTAATGGGATAGAACTTTTGTTTAGGATGTTAGTGCTAAATCATGCATTTGGTTGGACTAAATAGACCATGAAGTCAAAGGTGGGCTGGGCCCTCCAGATTGAATATTGGTCTATATTTGGGCTATAACTTATTCATAAGAGCTTGTATTCAGGCCAAATTTGGAGAGGATCTCTTCAACATAATTTTACACAAATCATTATTCTAGAATAATAGCTGGTTCACAAGTTTTGGAGGTCAAATGGTCGGTTCAATTTGGTTTAAAATATTTAGCCGAGATTCCCCATTCACACTTAAAATCTCTTTAAACCTAGACTCCCCTAAACTCTATAAATTATTTTTTTCTAATTTGGAGTGGTTGGGACGTGAATTAAGATATTGGGAGCAGAATAGAAGAGGTTCTACACCACTTTAATTCACAATTTGAGGAGAGAAGTTACCAAGCTAGGATCTCCTCTAAAATGCTATTCATTTCCTACTCTTTGTTGTAATGTTGTTGTTCTTTCAATAAAATCTTAGTTTTTTTTCACTTATTCTATTATTATCAATTTTATTTTTATCTTAATATTCCTCTTGGCGTTGGAATTAAAGAATAGAAACAATATTAGGTTATACCCTTTCTAAACCTTTCCACTTGCATAACGTTTCTATGATGAGTACACGACCCATGGAATCGATCAACCTCTATCCTTATTCATTAATTTATTTTGAATAAATGATATATTTTAATTCACATAATATGATCCATTTATTTAGTTATTAATTTAATTTAAACTAATAATTCAATTGAACAGTTTACACAAAAACAAGCGAGGAAGAGATTTTGTTTAAATTGTGAGAGTGTGAACTTAATAAGGAATATAGAACCATACGGGATAAATTTTTAGTGTTCAAATATAATCCCTAAACTCAATTAACTCTAATTTATAGAGAGGAAATGCATCTTAATCTACAACTTACCATAATCTAACCTTATAACATCTATCGAAGAAGGGTGCTGTGAATTCATGTTCCGAAGTTAGCATAGGGTTAAATCAACTTCATCTTTGTGGTAAAGTTATTTCTTGTATGGTTCGAGATTCAAAAAATTAAGGGATCATAACTAAGTGAATTTTAATTTTAATTATAATGATAAATAATTTAGTGAATAGGTAGAGTTATATTGATTACTCATTTTAAAATATTTTCTAAAAAACATCTTCTTGTTGTGTCTTTTTAATCAGACTTCATTTCAAAAATAAAAACAAAAAAAAATTATACAATCTTCTTCCAGTAAACTTCTTCTAGTTTTATGAACAGTAAAAAACCCCCCACATCCTTTCAAGTAGTGTTATTATTCTATTTTATTGTATTTTCAAAATACCTTTAATAAGTTGTTAAATTTACTTCCTCCTTTGAAAGAAAACCTCTGTCAACCACTCTACTACAACAAAGTACCCAAAAACCACTTATCATTTGAGGGAACCCATGACAACACCTTTTAATTTGGAACTCTTTCTGTGGATCCAAGTAATTATTTCAACCAATTAATGGTATTTATTTTATTTTACATTTTATTCTCTTCTTCTTTTCTTTCTTCCTTCTTTACCCAATCTGAATTTTTTTTATTTTGTCTTCTTCTTCTTTTTGGAAAATCAAATCAAATTTCAAATTTTTATTTTACTACGGTCCACATTCCTTTTTTTTATTTTTATTTTATTTATGACACAAAATAATCCTAAGGAACTTTTATATCTTGACTCTAATATTAAATGTAGCCTTTGGGCTCGAATAAGATATTCTCAGTCTATGAGAAGTTTCAACAATCAATCAGTTAGAGAATTTATCCACTCCCAGAACATTGAAATTGTAAGTAATTAAAATTTAAAAATAATACAAGAAGCAATGGATGATATTAATGGAAATGATATTAATATAACCATTCAATAATTTGATGCACCTGATATTAATTATCAACAAAATTTTATTGCATATCTAAATCTTGAATCAGACTTTGAACTGAAATCTGGGTTAATCCACCTACGTCCAAAATTTCATGGCCCCTCTGGTGAGGGTCCCAATAAACATTTAAAATAATTTAATTTGGTTTTTTCAACCATAAAACCAAGAAATTTTTTCGGAGATTAAAGCAAACTAAGAGGATTCCCATTCTCACTTGATTGAGCTACAAACAATTGGATGTATTATTTACAACCTGAATATGTAACTTGTTGGAACAATATGAAATGTCTTTTCTTTAAAATATTTTTTCCAGCATCAAGGAACACTTCCCTTCATAAGGAGATATTGGGGATTCGGAAATCCTAGGGGGAGTCAGTGTATGAGTACATGGAGCGATTTAAGAAGTTGTGTGCAAGATGCCCATATCACCAAATCTGTGAGCAACTCATCATCCAATACTTCTATGAAGGACTCACACTTATGGAGAGGAGCATGGTGGATTAATTTTTTAGAGGAGAATTGGTAGAAAACACACCAGTGGCTACACATGCATTAATTGAAAATATGGCCTAAAACTCCCAACAATTTGGCGATTGAGGTGCAATATATGTTAGGGGAGTACATCAGGTAAGTCTATCTTCTCTAGAAAGTCATTTAATTGATACTAAGTTGGAAGAACTTACCATTATGGTGAGACATATTTCATTGGATCAAAATAAATCCCAACCCCCTAAATCAAGGCCTTGTGGCAATTGCATTGAGACAAGACACCCAATTGACTGTTACCCCCCAACAACAAAAAACAGATGATTGTGC
The DNA here is from genome assembly GCA_963277665.1 of Viscum album. Classification (NCBI taxonomy): domain Eukaryota; kingdom Viridiplantae; phylum Streptophyta; class Magnoliopsida; order Santalales; family Viscaceae; genus Viscum; species Viscum album. The sequence goes on from OY728132.1 coordinate 1,469,202,901, forward strand.
AGTAGTGTTTTCTAGGTGACCATATCAACAAAAACAACAACTATATCCCCAAAATAAGTTTGATTAATTTTCTTCAACATACAACCAAGTGTGTAAGGATAAATCAGATATAAGTTATGGATCTGGAGAACAACATAGGCCCCCATTATAACAAAACATCCAACAGACTCCACCTTACCAACATGGTTTCCAACAACCCCAAAGGAGATTTGAAGTTCAAGCATCAAAAAGTCAACCAAAAGTGAATACCCCACCCATGTTAGATTCTAACACAAATGATATTTTGAAACAAATAGTTCTTAATCAACAGAATGAGCTGAAGAGTCATGGTTAAGAGCTGAGGGAGGTGAAGACTCATATGATCTATATTTCCACTTCCCTCTATGAATTGGAAAGTAAGAATTCTGGTAATCTACCTTCCCAACCTACTACAAATCCCAAGGGTAAGGTCATTTCTATCACATTGAGAAGTGGGAAGAAAATTAATGATTCATCTGTACATACCATTCCATCAAGATTCACCTCAAATCTAGAAAAGCCCCATTCTGCACCAACTATTGAGTAACCCAATGAGAAAGATAATGGTAAGAAAAATATTAATGATGTTCATCATAAACCCCTTCCCTTTCCAAACATGGTTCTAAAAACTAAGAATATGGTTGAATAGGCAATGCAAAAAGATGTTTTGGATACATTCAAGTGTGTTGAGATCAACATACCTCTACATGAAGCCATCAAGCAAATCCCAAGTTATGTGAAATTATTAAAAGATCTTTTTACCAATCAAAGAGGGATCAATGGAAATGAGAGGTTCAATATTAGAAGGAATGTGTCAGCACTTATTACACCAACTCTAGCAATTCCATCAAAGTGAAAGGATCCTAGGACATTCACCATCCCATAAACCATAGGGGAGTTACACTTTTATGATTCTTTATGTGATTTAGTAGCTTCCATAAATGTGATGATCCAAAATGTATTCTCTTCTTTACAGGTTGGTGAGTTGTAGATGATAAGAGTAGTGGTGTAGTTGGAGAATAGATCTATATCATATGTAGTGGGAGTCTTCTAGGATGTACTTTTTGGGGTAAGATACATGATCTTCCCAGAAAATATCTACATGCTTAACATGGAGGATGATCAGGTAAGTTCTCATGATCCCATTATCTTTGGTAGGCCTTCCTTAAAACTAAAAAAACTATCATAAATTTCAATTAGTGTACACTTTCTATGGGATTTGGAGATGAAGTTTTGATATTTAATGTTATGGAATCCACGAAGTACCCCTCAGAAGACCATTATGCATTTGTTATGTCCCATTTTGAACCACCAAATAAAAAACCCATGGAATTTTATTATCCTATGATTAGGGAGATTATGATCATTGGTTTTAGTTTGATGTCTAAGATTAATTCCACACATATTTAGAATGCACAAGACTCTCTTAGATTTTATTTTGAAATGGATTCATATTTTGATTTTGATCATGTTCAATCTGATTATGACATGGTTATGGAGTATGCTAATGGATTTGATGTTTTATTCTCTGATTGTGATGATTTCTATTCAAATACTAATGATATATGTGCACATATTTTAGTTCCTTCACTATCTCCATCCATACATCACCCCCAACATTGGAACTCAAGCCATTACCACCAAATATAAAATAATTATACATGTTAAGTGGTGAGAAATTTCCTATTATAATTGCTAACAATATCCCTTTTGAACATGAAGAAAATCGTTTGAATCTTTTGAGGGAGAACATCAGGTAAATCAGGCTGAACATGGATGGCATATCGAGTATTAGCCCCTCCATTTGTAGGCATATGATTCTTTTGGAGAATGAGGCAAAACCGGTTAGGCCGCCATAATGGAGACCCAATCCAACTCTTCTAGAAGTTGTTAAAAAAAAGGTTGAAAAATTGCTTGAGGAAAGTATAATTTATCCCATTTTAGATTATCAGTGGGTGAGTTCTAATCAGGTTGTTCCTAAGAAAAGTGGTGTTAAAATTGTTAAAAATTAAAATGATGAGTTATTTCTATTGAGGGGACACAAAATTTAGCGTGTGTGTATTGATTGTAGGTAACTAAATCAGTCAACTTTTAAGGACCATTTCCCCCTCTCGTTTATTGATCAGATGCTTAAGAGAATAGCTAGGAAGACACATTATGGTTTTCTGGATGGATTTTCTAGATATTTTCAGGTTCCTATTGCTCTGGAGGATTTTGAGAAGACTATATTCACCTGTCCCTTTGGCACATTTTTCTACCAGAGGATTCCATTTGGACTTTCAATGCCCTAGGTACCTTCCAAATATGCATGGTGAGTTTTTTTTTTGATTTTATTAAGACCTTTATAGAGGTATTTATGGATGAATTTATAGTGTATGGGTCATTATTTGATGATTTTATCTATATCATGGGAAAGGTTTTGAATCGTTGTATTGAGAATAATCCGGTATTTAACTTTGAAAAGTTTCATTTCATGGTAGAGAATGGGAGTATATTACGGAATGTAGTGTCAAAACATGGGATAAAGGTTGATAGATCTAAGGTAAATATAATTTCATCCTTACTAGATCCTTCATATGTGCATGATGTTATATCTTTCCTAGGGAATGCAATATTTTATCAGCACTTCATCGAATATTTTAGTAATATTGCTCTTCATATTCATGATTACATCAAAAGGATTATGCTTTTGCGTTTGATGACTCTTGTAGGACATCCTTTGATGATCTAAGGATGTTTTTGACCACTCCACTGATCATACAAACCCCATGGTGGTAGCTTCCTTTTGAGCTTATCTAGGATGCCTCCAACTTTGTGGTTAGAGATGTCTTATCTCAGAGGGTGGAGGGATGTTAACATGTGATTGCATATGCATCAAGGACATTGGATTCAGCCCAATAAAACTACACAACAGCATAAAAGGACTTTCTAGCTGTTATATTTTCTTTATATAAATTCTATTTACATTTATTGGGATTTCAAGTAGTTGTTTTTTTTGAACATGCAGCTCTGAGGTACCTATTGAAGAAGACAAATGAAAATCCTAGGCTAAACCTATGGATGCTCCTTCTTCAGAAATTTGACATTGAGGTAAAGGACAATAAGGGGTCGGAAAACCTAGTGGTGGAGCACATGAGTAGGCTTAATCACACACTAGTGGATGAAACCATGGACCATGTACCACTTCATGACACTTTCCCTGATGAGAATCTTTATTCCATCTCAGGTACACATCCTTGGTATGCTGATTTAGTTAACTACCTTGTTACCTCTAAAATCCCCGAAAATTTAAAGAAACATCAAGTCCAAATGTTAAAGAGTGAGTCTAGATTTTTATGTTTTGGACGATCCATACAAATGGCGCATGTGTAGTGACCAAGTTATTAATATTTGTGTTACGGATCATGAGTTAGAGTCTTTTTTACATTTTTTTCATACACTTACCTATGGTAGACACTTTGGACCCCAATAGACAGTTAGGAATGTTTGGGAATCTTGATTATATTGTCCTAGATTATTCCATGATTCCCATGTGTTTTTAAGTCATGATATCATTTTCAATGCACTGGGAAAATTTCTAGGAGACATGAGATGCCCCAAAAACCCATACTATTATTTGAGATTTTGATGTATGGGGAATCGATTTTATGGGCCCTTTTCCTTGTTCATTTGGGTTTTTGTATATTTTTGTTGCTGTTGATTATGAGATCAAATGGGTGGAGGATAAATCTACCAGTATTGATGATTCTCATTCTATTACACACTTTTTTCAAAGAAAATATTTTTTGTAAGTTTGGAGTACTGAAGTCCATCATCACTGACTAATGGAAAAAATTTTGCAATCAGAATTTGGCTTCCTTGCTTAAGAAGTATGGGGTGACACAGAAAACATCAACAACATACCACCCCCAAAAAAAGGTCATGATGAGGTTTCAAATAGGGAGTTGCAACAAATTTTGGAGAAAACTATGCAGCCAAATATGAAGGATTGGAGAAAGTGCCTGGATGATGCATTGCGGGATTATAGGATAGTATAAGAGACACCCATTAGAACGTCCCTATTTCAGATTGTCTTTGGGAAAGCATGTCAACTCCCCAAGGAAGTTGAGCATCAGGCTTATTGGGATTATTAGGTTGATATGGTGTGACTAATGTTTTTTCTTATGGTGTAGTGGAGATCACACAAGAAGACACATGAAGGAAATTTACAATCAATGGGAAATTTTTAATGAAATACATGGAGGGACTTCCTACTGATGTAGTGGATTTTATCACACTGCATGACCCCATCATCACCTAAGCATATCATGCTGTTTCTAACCCTTTAAATTTTATATTCATTATTCTATTTAAAATTATACATTTCATGTGAATATATCATTTCATAGGTTCATATTGAGGACAGTTCAATATTTTAAGTGTGGGTATGGCGACAACATTTTGGGGTAGATATTTAGGATTTTCATTGGTGTGTTTTATGTGTATTTTCTATTAATATTTTAGTTAAAATTTAAAAAAAACAAAAAAAATCAATAAAAAGGAAAAAATATATCATGTAACATTCTAATGTGGAACATATAAAAAATGCATGTTTTCAAAATTCATTGGTAGAAATATAAGCATGAGTAATATTTCATCATCAAGGGTTGACTTTTATAAAAATTTAAATCGTCAATGATATGAATGGTTGTGTCATTATAAAACCTTTTAGATTTTGTCATCATTATTTGTGATATTTGTTCACGGTAAATTGTGTCATTGATTTCTCCACAAAAAATTTCACACAATCTTGACTTGTGAGTTTCTCTTACCCAATTGAATGTATATTCAGTGCAAGTAATCCTTTTCAGTTAATGAAATGGTCTTTCCATATGTTCGTTTCTCTTCCGATCATTTCCATCACTATACTAGATTGACCTATGCGTATGCACATAATATCTGACCTTTGTAAGCCCTATAAAAAAATTAAAATAAATCCCAAAAAAAAGCAGTCAATAAAGAGGGGAGTGAAGAAATGTACAACATGGGTGGGTATTTAGGTCGGGAGCTCATGGTTTAATTTTTAGAAATGCTTAAATGATTGGGTTTTGGAATTTTATTGTAAAGGTTGTTGAATAGGTTTCGTGGAATAAAATAAGTTAAGAAGAAAAGTTTTTTCTGACCAGAATATACTAGATAAAGGGCGGGGAGATAAGTTTGGATTGGTTGCCACACACACATGTTGAGAATTAGTGGCATGGAAGACCAATGACTTGTTTCGCTATGATTGGTGTTATGAATCTCACTATATTTTGTTATGACACAATTTATGAGAAATTGACTTAGAAATTATTGATATTGTCCCTTAATGGGATTATTACTTTGCCTATATTTTCATTTTTGATTGAGAAATTTGAATATTCATATCTTGTCACAATTTTTTCGAATACATGATATGAGGTTTTTCCCCGGAGTGAAGAAAGGTTAAGTGTGGGGGAGTTGATAAAACAAATTTTTATTGAATATTTTGTTGATAATAAATGATAAAATTTCTCACATTGTGTTAAATATGTTTATTTATAAAATATTTGGGATTAGATCATTAATTTGAAAATTTGATGGAAATTTCAGTTTTACCCTCTATAGTGCACTATAGTATTTCACAGATAAATATTTTATTATTTATTATTTGAACATGAAATTTTGTAAATGTGTTACTGGAATAATGGGATATATCTTTTGTTTAGTAAATATGAGATAAATCGTGCATCTGGATGGACTAAATAGACCATGAGGCCAAAGGTGGGGCTGGGCCCTCCAGATTGGATATTGGTTCTGTATTTGGGCCATAACTTCTTCACATGAGCTTGGATTGGGACAAACTTTTGAGAGGAGTTCTCCAACACAATTGTACACAAATAATTAATCAAAAGCATAGATGTTTCAGGCTTTTTGGAGTTAAAAATGGTGGTTCAAGATGGGTTAAAATATTTTTCCAAGATTTTCAATTTACACTTGAAACCTCTTTAAACCTAGCTTCTCCTCCACTCTATAAATTAATGTTTTTCTCATTTAAGGGGTTGTGACGTGTATTAAGATATTGGGAGAAGATGAGAATTGGCTCTACACCATTTAAATTCACATTTTGAGGAGGGAAGCTACCAAGCTAGGATCTCCTTCAAAATGATCTTTTGTTCCTCTTCTTTGTTGTAATGTTGTTGTGATTTCAATAACCTCTTAGTTTCACTTCCAATTCTTATGTTATTTTAAATTTTATTTTTATCATAATATTTATCTTGGGGCTATAATTATATAGTAGAATCAATATTTGGTTATACCCTTTCTAAACCGTTGCACATGCATAACATTTTTATGATGACTACACCTCCCATGGAAGAGTAGTTTTTTTGTAATCGATCGACCTTTATCATTATTCATTAATTTATTTTGAATCAATGATATAATATAATTCACATAATATGATCAATTAATAGAGTTGTTAATTTAGTTGAAACTAATCATGAAATTGAACAATTAACTCTAAAACATGTAAGGACGAGATTTTGTGTAAATTGTGAGAGTGTGAACTTAATTGGTAATACAAAACCATACAAGATAAATTTCTAGTGTTAAAATAAAATCCCGAAAATCAACTAATTCAAATTTTTAGAGTGGAAATGTGACTTAATTTACCACTGACCATAATATAACCTGATAACATCAATCAATGTAGGTTGCTATGATTGCATGTTCCGAAGTTTGACTAGGGTTAAATTCACATCATCTTTGTGATAAAGTTAATTCTCGTAGGTTTTGTGATTTAAAAAATTAAGGGATCATAATTAAGTGAATTTTAATTTAAATGATAATTATAAATAATTTTTTTAAGAGTTAGAGTTATATATATTACACCTTTTAAAATATTTTCAACAAAAACATCTTATTGTGGTGTGTTTTTAATCGGACATCATTTAAAAAATAAAAAAATATACAATTTTCTTCTATCAGACTTCTTCTATTTTTATGAAACGAAATAACCCCACATACTTTCAAGTAGTGTTATTATTCCATTTTATTTTATTTTCAAAATACCTTTAATATGTTGTTAAATTTACTTCCTCCTTTGAGAGATGACCTTGGTCTGCCACTCTGTTGCACCTAAGTACCCAAAAACCACTAATCATTTGAGGGAACCCACAACAACTCCTTTTAAATATTTTCAAAATTTTTACATATGAATTACTTCTGTTTTTTAAAAAGTATTAAAATAATGTTCTCTTTTAACATGTATGACATGAAAATCTTTTCCCATCATTGTAACCATTTTTCGATTTCAAAATCCATTGAAATGTTTTTATGGATATTTTAAATGAAAATATTTTTCTCAATATTCTGGGATTTTTTGAAAGATTCCATAGGAAAATTACATTTTACTAATTTATAGAGAATTGATAAAATTTTATTTTAAAGCTATTTTTCATCTATATCAAAATAAATTAAGGATTTTTCATAATTCACTAGTGATATGATCTTATGATACCATGAACTTTTCTTATGAGGATGTCTTTTGATGATTCTGTTTAAAGGAAGATTATATGAATCCCATTACCTTAAAATGGGTAACTAAGGTGATGGTGAAATCATTATGAAGCCCATTTTCCTTTTATGGGTTATGATATAATGAAATCATGAATGTTTTTATGATATCATGGAAAAATTATTTTTTATTTTCATTATTGTATGGGTAGGATTAGAAATATATATCCCTAAAATTCACTAGGTAATGAATAATATATCATGATATAATGTGAACATAATGGGTAGTGAACCGAGTTTGATAAGGGACTCTATCCACTATGAAAGTCTTAGAAATGAACCATGACTAAGGGAATGATGTAATTTGAAGTTAACCAAATCCATTATGGGACTCTTTCCACTTTGATAGTCTTGGTATTGGTCCTTAATTAAAAAATTATGGAATGGGGAGTGAACCTGATACAATACGGGACATTTTCCACAATGATAGTCTTATATGTGATCATTGAAAAAGGAAATTATTTTCTATACTTTTGTGTATACAACAAACTTATGACTTATGATTCTGATATGTTCTCATGGATCATGACTTACTATTTATTATTCTATTATCTTATGAATTATTATTATTTTTAGATAATTAATTGTTCCATGACTCATGATTACTAATCTTTGTGTAAATGGGCATGAATTTCAAAAGTTTTCATCGTGTTTTCATACTTTTATTATTATCTTATTCCCACTTATAAACATTTATTAATATATACTATAATTAACCTCAATGATCATATGAGTTCACACTGTCTTATGTATATTTTCAAGAGGCTATAGAGAAAGGTTTTTATAATGGTATGTATAAGATGTGCATCAAGTGAGAAGAACATTATGGAAGATGTTTAAGATCATTCATCAAATAAGTTGGTTATGTATCTAGTATTAAAATATAGTAAACCTTTATGGTTTGGGGGTGAGTATTGTTATGACATGTTTTTAATATTTATATTAAATTATGTAATATTTACATATGTAATACATAGGCCACATCAGTTGGTATCAAAGTAGGGATTAGTTTTTTAGAGATTGGGATTAGAAAAACATTGGTGAAAACCTTGGGGACAATTCTAATTGTTTGATAACATCATGAATTTTTGGTAAATTAGATATTGTGTGGTCTCCAAGAAATTAAGTCTATATCTATATTCAAAAAAGTGGATGTAGTATCTAGAACATATGCATATAGGGGAAACAACCCTTAAAAGGTTGCTTGGGTTTTATCTTGATCTGCACTTAGTTTAAAATAAAGTGGCTTAACTACACACCTTGTTTGACACACCTTAAGGATATTATTTGGTGAATTCAAATTCTATTTATAAACTATTATAATGACTGAGAGGATGGAATCTATGAAATTATATGATAATAAATATTAATATTAGATGAAGTAAAATTTCATGGGTAGAAATAATATATCATCCTTTAATACATCATAATAATGAGTTTCATATTCATATAATTTTTTATACTAATTATTAATGTTTGATACCAAATCTGTGATTTGTTTAGTTAATGGATGGGAATAAGAGGAATTATTTGAATAGATAATGTGATAGCCAATGAAATGATAATCCTCATGAGAAACTTAAAGAAATTGTATACTTGATGAAAAATCATTAGTCTATGCTCACCCAACACACCCAATAAATAATTAATAACACGAATCATATTAAAATTCCAAATGTACATAGGAAGGGATAAATCACTATTGAGTATTTTATACAACAAAATCTACCTTTCATAAATAGTCCCTTTGATCCACTTATTGTTAAATAATGAGTTAATTATATAGAAAAGATTTTCTCTATTCTCTATTGATGAGTCCATGAAAAACTTATTTTTGGTATATATCATTTAGAACATAATGATAATCACTGGTTGAATATTATAAAGAATATGATTTAAGAGGAGGAAAATTATTTCATGATATGGGAAGTATTTTAGATGGAATTTTTCAATAATTATTTTCACCAAAAACATCACATACATATCATAATGGGAATTTTAGGAACAAAATTTGATGGATTTAGAATCCATTGGTACATATGAGGAAAATTTCACCATATATACAATGTGTGGTTCCTATTATATCATTGACCCTAAAAGAAAAGTTTAATGATTATTTAGTGGTTTAATACCATGTCTCTGAAATTAATTGGATATAAGAGACTTTTATAGCTATAGATAAATTTATTTATGTGATCTCATGGGTGAAATTGATATTGGATAATCACATTATTCTCATATTTTTGAGGACACATAGAGAAAGATGAAATTTTTAGAAAATTAAAATATTAAAATTTGTGGAGGAAGGGAAATTAATTTTCCTTCATGTTACAGTTGTGGAAGGAATCATGGTGGAAATTACATTATATGGTATAGAAAGTATTTTAAGTATAGAAAATAATCCTATTGAGAAAAAAAATGTTGAAGTGATGTGAAGAGGATAGTCACTGAATGGTATGGTGAGAATTCTCAGCAAAATTTCCACCCACACTCCAATGGTATAATTGAATGGACTATAGAAATTATGCCAATAATTTCACTAATATGAGGGTTAGAGATAATAATAATAATTTTTAACATCTTAATACAAGAGATAAAGGTAAATCACATTCGATCAAAACTACTATAGTGTGTCCTAAGAATGAAGTAGTGGAAGGTAGACATATAACCCAATATAGAACTATAAGTATCTTATTTGATATTGGATATATACACTCTTATATATTTAAAAAATTTGATAAGGGTATCAAATCACCACATAAACTATTAGATGTTGATTCAAAATTTAAAACTCTTAATGGTATGATTATCACATCCCATGTATATAACTCCTATCCTATAAAAGTTTATGGGAATATGCTTTATACAAACCATGTCATTCTATATCTAGTATAATTGTATGTTAGTTTTTACATTGATTGGATTTATTTATATAAATACCATATCAATTTATGAGTAAGGTTAGTCAAATTTATATTTTGAATCAACCTCTGATAATATTTTGGTGTGAGGATGAACATGTATTATAATATAAATTACTTTATTTATATGGATCTAACTACATCTTGAGGAGGGTTATTTATCTAGAACTGTTGGGGATAAAATAAACATTGAATATATACCTATTTTTAGGCATATTCTGATGTATTTTCTAAATACATTTCTATTCTTCCCTAGAAACATGTTTTTGAGTTTCCAATTGAACTCATAACTGGTTGTACACATATTTTAGAGACACTATATAGAATGGCCTTGATTGAGTTGCATGAATTGAATAGGAAACTCTATAAGATTCAATAAAATGGATTTATATGCCTGAGTTCATCTCCATTAGGTGAACCAATTCTTTTTGTTATGAATAAAGATTGGTCATTGTGTATTTTCATTGATTATTGAGAAATTAACAAGGTCACTATCAATAACATCTATCTTCTTCCTCGTATTGATAAATTTTTTAATAAACTACCTAGAGATAAATACTTTTTCAATATTAACCTTTATTATTTATATCATTAACTAATGGTAAATAAGGAGGATATACCAAATACATCCTTCAATATAAGGTGTAATCATTATGAATTTATAGTGATTCCACTTGGAATTACCAATAACCCCTTTATCTTCTTGAATATGTTGAATTTATTCATTAGATATTATCTTGATGAGTTTGTGGTTATATTTTTAGATGATATTATTATATATTAAAAGATAAAGGAAGAGCATGAAAATCAATTATAGTTTTCTTAATACATGAAGGAAGAATAATTTTAATTCCAAATTAACCAAGGGTGAATTTTAGATGCAACAAGTTTCATTCTTTAGTCATCTCATATCAAGTGAGGGTTTATCAGTTGATCCATAAAAAGAAAAAGTTAATTATAAATAACATAGATAAAATATAGTTACCGAGATATATAGTTCTCTTAGGTTGGATGGATAATACAAGTTCTTTTGGGATATTAATGATAGATATATAATATAATAACCATGTTTAATTAGTAGGTTTCCAAGTTCTATTAGATAGATAAATGTGAATAGAATTTTAAAGAGTTGAAGAGATGGTATGTATGTGCACCTCTTTACACACTACCCAATAATGTTGAAGGGATTGTGATTTGTAGTGATTCATTAAAGAAATGGCTAATATGTTTCCTCATGTAGAATGATATGATGATATCTTATGCTTCATGACAATTGAATATTTAAGATAAAAAATACCCACCACATTATTTAGAGTTGTTATCAACAATATTTTCATTAGAAATATGGATGAATTATCTTTATATTGAAATATTTTATATATATACTGATCCTAAAACCTTTAAGTATATGATCACATAGAATTATTTAAATATGATATAAACTATATGATATTATTTGATTAATTATTTTGACCACTCAATACATTACCATCCCCAGAAGGAGAATGCGGTAGCTGATGCTCTGATTCAGGAGATCCATTCTGTTTTATCTATGATGAGGATTGAAAGAGATCCAATAATTATTGATTAAAAATGATCTTGAAAACATTATTAAAGGGGGAAAATAATTTCATTATTAGATAAACATCCAATCATCCATCAAAGTGAGGATCAAATAGGTATAAATGTAAGAAGAAAACTATATAAAATGTTGAGTAATGTTAATGTGTTCAACCATGATTGTGGGTGAATGATAAGGTTGCATAACTAAGCATGTATCCCATGAATATAAAATTTTAAGAATTAAAATAAATATAGTTGAGATTATTATCTTGATGCCTAAAATTTTAGCAACTTAAGGAAGAGAGACATAAGTCTAAGGGGATGTAACATCCTTTACATATACCATAATAAAAATGGAAAAAATAATTATGGATTTCATCATATAACTCCCTAAAACATATAAAGGATATTATTATATTAGGGCTATAGTCTATCTCCTTATGAAGTCATCAAATGTTATTTCTATTAGATAAGATTTCTCACTTGAACATATTTCAATTATATATGTCAAGGAAGTTATATTGTTTCATGGGGTACAACATTATAGTGTATCTAGATGGGATTTATGGTTTACCTTGATGTTATAGAGAATTCTTCAACAATATACGAATATATAATTGATCTTTAACAAATTTTATAACCCTCTTATAGAAGGCCAGTCTAAGAGGACTATTCAAAACCTAGATGATATGGGTAGTTCTTGTTCAACATATTTCTACAGTGTTTAGGATCAACACATTTCTATAGTTAATTTTCCTATAATAATTATATACACTTATTCATTTAGATGGTTCCTTATGAATCCATATATGGTTGTAATTGTATAAATCCAATGATATGGGATGGAGTTTGTCACACACGGTTTTTTTTCTGTCTTTGTATTGATCCGACCCATTAGAAATCCTGATCCTTTTAATGGGTATTTGATGAGATGAATCTTGAGTTTTGAAGTTTCATATTTGTCTAACCACCATAATTTGGGATCCCCATTTCTTGTTTAGGAGTTTTTGAAGAAAGGGTGGTCACTTCATGATTTGGGCCAACCGTGAGCCCATTCCCAGTTTTAAAAACTGAATTTGTTTCTTTTATAACTCTTTTTTTCATCCTTTTTCACCCATTCAACTTACCAATTTTACTATAATGATATATTAAAATTTATTTATCCTTTTGGACCCATTAGAAATTCATAATCTGGGTGAATTTGGGTTACTTATTTAGGTATTGGGCCAGCCCATGGGCCCATTTCTTATTTTAAAACAAATAATTTGTTTCATTTATATCCTTTTCATTTTTTACTATTTTTCGGTGATTCCACCTCCCCCTAGAATCAAATAAACCTATACTAACCCTCATAATCTATTTTACCTCTTTGGAGCTCATGTGGGTCGCAGAAAAGGGCAAAAATTATCAGGAAACCTCAAATCGCCCAGAATTGCCAAGGTAAATTTTATCATTCATAAATCAATCAATTAGTACTATTTTAGCCACCAATCTTCATCCCCTGGTTCTTCCAGACCTTAGGAGTCTCTCCAAGAATTTTCAAGCCATTACCTTTTCTCTAGAGCTTCAGATCTAATGGAAGACGAAGAGTTTTCTAGGATGAAAGGTGAGATTCCTTCTCCTTTCTTCTTCCTCTTCCCCCTCCTTTCATTATTTCTTGGTTTTATTTTGTACCCTAGTCTTGATCGACCTAGGGTTTTGTTATAAAATGTTTTTTGATGGGTTTTATGCTTTTTTAGGTCTGGTAAGTATAGGTTTAGGGTTTATAAACCCGCGGCGGGTGATTTCGGGTGTGCGTTTCAATCACGCCAAAGATTTGATGTAGGATATCCCTTGCATATGACTTTATCATAGAAGTTTCATAATTTTAATATTATACTATACTGATATAAATGTTTATTATTGTTTTTAATCCTTTTTTATAATTTTCTTGGTGTGAAAAGTTGTTGTTTAATCACTATTATGTGAAAGGTAGTGTTGTTTTTTCATGAAAGTGCTCAACAAGTGTTTGTTTAAATGTTCAATTATCTTTTGAAAATATTTTGTGAGGTTTATAATCTGGTTTATGTTATTTTTAACATGTTACAGTATCATGAATGAAAATATGAAATTCAATTGGTGTTTTATTCCTTTTCATGTACATAAAATAAATTGTTTTGTTTAAAAAGGGCATGACATGTGTTTGGTAAATTGCCCGGTTGGCTTTTATGTGTGATGTGTGATTTAATAGTTATTTGATTGGATTTATAAAGGAATTGGAAGAATTATAAATGGTATTTTTGGGTAGTTATATTGATTTCCAATTTGGATTTGTTTTTACAAACAAGTGGGTTTTGATTTACAACATATTTTGGCCCGAGTTGCCCAAAAATGGACCGTTTCACATTTTTATGAAAATGGTTGTGTTTTGAATATGTAACCTGAGTATTATAAGAGATTTATGAATGAGGTTTGCTGCTATAAATGATGTTTATACATATCATTAATAAAATTAAAATGCATACCTTCATCAAATGTTAGTTTTGAGAAAATGTTTAAAGGCCCGTTTGGCATTTCCTAGAAATGAAGGAGTGTTTTACTTGTATATAACAAGTTGTGAAATTGGGATTGTTTTATGGTCCATTAAATTATTTTATTAAATGCTTATTGGGCTGCCAAATATGATTTGGTTTGGTTATGATGTGTGTTTATAATTTAAAGAGTGTTTTTGAAAGAGTTTTATGTGCAAAGCCTCAATACACTTCATGAAATTGTTTTACCAAAATATTTAGCGGTTTGTTGATTAGTGTAAGAAATGTGAAGAAAGATTATGGTCTGTTTGTGTTTTTATGGTTTTGGAATGGAATGTGGATGTGAAATGTGTATTTGATAATATGTGTAACTTGATTGAGCACTAAAGGGAATCCCGGGTATCTAGGTGGGCAGACATGTACTAGTATGCTAGTGATTCTGTGGGGGTTGGACCATGTTTCACGTAGCAATTTTGACGATGAAAACACTAACTAAACTATGATGATGATGATTATTGGGGACCACTAGGTTTTGGGTACGTTCCCTACTAGTGGATCGTGCACGAGAACAGATATTTATTATGGTTACTTTCACCGAGATATGAGGTACCTGGGGCTCACAACTAACTAGTGCCTAGGGGTATTCCCGTGACTAGTGCTCATTGGCTATTTTGTACTCACCGTCGGCATACGGTGTGTTTGGTTGGTAAATTCAGTAGTATGTGTTATTTATTTGAATGTTAAAATTCTTTAAAGCATCCCTCTTGAAAACTATTTTCATTTTGAAGTTTCACCTCTTTGAAAAGAATTGTTACTTGCATTTTGTTTATTAAACATGCATGTTTTTGTCTGATAATTATTATAGCATGGAACCTCATTTGAAAACCATACTTTCAAATCATGAATTTAAAACTATAAATTGATGTTTCTTTTATTTTAAAGGAATGTGCATTGGGAATAGAATACCGCGCTAACCTACTGAGTTTTAATACTCACGCCTATAGTCTTCTTCTTTTTTATCCCTTGTGAAGGTTTCATCTTTAGTTCGATCACCATGGGCGACATTTTATCATTGTGTTGGAGAGTGACCAGAAGTGTCACATGGAGTTAGTTGTTCATTAGATTTGTTTAGTTGAGTTGTTGGTTTTGTTCTAATTTTAGTTTCTTGTACAAATAATATTTAGTTCAATTTTTATATAAATTCATTTTGGGATGTTCATTTATTTCCACTGTTTGTTTGATTGTTTATATATGGGAAAAATCGTTCCCTTGTGTACTCTATTGATGCCCTTGGTTCTTGTCACCATACCGGGAGGATCGGGAACGCCTCTCGGGACTTGTCGCGGGCTGGCCTGGGTGACCGGTTCAGGGTCGACTCAGGTTGGTTCATGACAAAATGGTATCAGAGCAGGTTGGCTATTAGCGGACCTTACTTTTTAGAGCACCCTTGTTATTTTGGGGATGTCAAGGTAGATGGAGTAGGATTGTTGGGACTTGAGGGGTAAGTGCAAGAAGAGCATCGCGAACTCTTTCTTGTTCTAATCCTCAGGTTTCCATGGAAGTCCGGTTTTATTAGTGTCCATTGTTCTAGTTTATTGTTTGGTATTGGGATATGACAAGGGGAGTCTGACCAATGGCCTTCGTGAGATCACAGGGCCTGGAAAGCCATGTGGAGCTGGGGAATGGTCCTAATAAGTCTCTCTGTGTTGGTGTTGTGTTTTGCATATGGCTGCCAACCATATGGTCAAGTCACCCACCGACACTAGTTCCCTTTTTTTGGGTCTCTTGAACCTTTCTTGAATTCTGAATTTGTGTTTTTAAAATCCTTGTGTGAGAATTGTGGAAATGGGTTTTAATGTAAGGATTAGATTTTGAAAAGTGAAAAAGGGGGTTTTCAATAATTAAATATAATAATGGTTTTGGAAGTTTGTGTTTTTTAAAAAAAATAGAGGGAAGTGGAAATGATTTAAAGGTATTGGATTATCCATAATTTAAACTTGTGGTTTGTTGAAATAAAATGTTTTGAAATTGTGAATCATTTTAAAGTGATTCTGGATATTTTTTTTAAATAGGGTATTTTAGGATGATAAAAAGTTTTTGAATTGGATAAATTAGTTTTGGAAATTGGTTTTGATCAGTTGGTGTTTTACTACAAACGGTATTGGTCTCAATGGACCTCGGATTATGAAAATATACCTTGCTGAATTTTTTTTAAAAAAAATGGGAAGGGGTTGTTTGGAGTGGTTTGGTTATTTAAAAAGTTTTTAAAAATGAAAAGGGGTAGGTTTTTAAGAAAATGGTTCTTAATTAATTGTGGTTTTTTTTGTGAAATATGAAAATGTTTTTTGACTTGGTGGTTGGTGTTCCTTTTGAAGGTAAAGTGTTTTTTTGAATTATGATGTTTAATTTTAGCCTTTGGTGTTTTCATGGGTGCTCACATGCATGGTTTTATTTATATCTGGAAGTATGGCCTATATGGTATGGTGGTTTGGTGCCGGGGGTGGCATGGAAATGTGCATGTGGGTGAGACTTGATGAAACACCATTGGTGAATGTGGAAACCCACCAAGTTAGTTTGATTTTTCAAAATTGTTTTGAGATGAAAATTGTGGCCTTTTTTTTAAAACCAATGGTCATGTGGCTTGATTTTTTCTATGTCTTAGAAGATTTGTTTATTTGGTTAGCTTCCATGTGATCTAGAATTCATACTCTTGTTCTATCTAGTGATGAGTTCTTGTTGGTGGCTCGATTTTAGAGTAATTTTCATTGGGTTTCTAAAAATGTGTTTGATGTTGTGATATGGCCATGGATAGTTCTGCGTTGGAAATCTTTCCTGCTAATCAACCTAAGGATTCCTTTCAAATTTTAAATCCACCTCTTTTGATGATGCCTCAACTTGTTTTTTGGAATAGAGAGCTGTTTGGGATCTATTAAAAGTGATTCTAGGTCATGATAATTCTTTTGGACAGAGCAGTTGTGTTCGGTGATGTTGATGTGTTTCGTCGTATTCCTTGTCCATTCTGCCCCTTGTTTGGAGTGAGTTAGAATTTTGATATGTATCTATGAGTTCCTATGTAGATGAAGGTTTTTGTTTAGTGATCAAGTGTGGTTTTTTTAGTGGTGTGATCCTTATCACCTGACTGCGGTGCAACAAATGCTTCAAGAATCAGAGCTCCAGCCATAGGCCTCGGAGTGAAGCTTTTCACGCAGTCAGAAAATCAACAGTGGTGTGGAGTGCTAGATTAATATCCTTACTCCTCTATTTTGGTAAGTTAGTTACTATTTCAATGTTTTGGTTCCTCATTTCTATGAATTTCTCTTTGTCTCAACAAGCGTGGTGGACTTAACCCCTCACACAGTGTCTATGGTTATTCATTCATGGATGTGGGTTTTCAATCAATGTCCTTGTGTGGACCACCTGTAAAAATCAGGTGCAGTCTTGGTGTTACCTATTCATAGGGGGAGAGTTTTGGGTAGTTTCTTTGTTTCTTTTGTTGTTTTAGTGGCCAAATTATTGGGTCCCCTTCCCTCCCATCTCCAAGTGACGAGGGTCCAGAATTGTGCTGAATGTGTCGACCAAGTTATTGTCCCCTCCATTTGGGAGTTGGTGGTTTATATGTTCATGTTGTAACTCTATTAACTTGGTATAGTAGGTTTTTGTAGGAGGGTTTTTTTGGGATTGTGTGAGTGAGTCCCAACTCTAGCTCATGTTCAATTGTTGTCTATTCATTGCTAGTTGGTTTCTAATGGTGGGGAGACCCTTCATGGGACTCCTGGATTTTCATCCTAAAAACATTTCTAGTTCTAGTTGATTCTTAATGGTGGGGAGTAAATTCTGGAATCCTTAGGTGTTGTTTTTTTTCAGCCGGAAAGTGTTATGGCTTTCCGGGGGCGGAAAGCTTTAATGGTGGGGAGAATTGTCACACACGGTTTTTTTTCTGTCTTTGTATTGATCCGGACCATTAGAAATCCCGATCATTTTCATGGGTATTTGATGAGATGAATCTTTAGTTTTGACGTTTCATATATGTCTAACCACCATAATTTGGGATCCCCATTGCTTGTTTAGGAATTTTTGAAGAAAGGGTGGTTACTTCGTTATTTGGGCCAACCGTGAGCCCATTCCCAGTTTTAAAAACTGAATTTGTTTCTTTTATAACTCTTTTCTTTTTCATTATTTTTCACCCATTCAACTTACCACTTTTCCTATACTAATATATTAAAATTTATTTATCCTTTTGGACCCATTAGAAATTCATAATCTGGGTGAATTTGGGTTACTTATTTAGGTATTGGGCCAGCCCATGGGCCCATTTCCTGTTTAAAAAAAATAATTTGTTTCATTTATATCTTTTTCATTTTTTACTATTTTTTGGTGATTCCACATCCCCCTCTAATACAATAAACATATACTAACCATAATACTATATTTTACCTCTTTGGATCTCATGTGGGTCGCGGATTAGGGCAAAAATTATCAGGAAACCTCAAATCGCCCAGAATTGCCAAGGTAAATTTTATCATTCATAAATCAATAAATTCGTACTCTTTTAGCCACCAATATTCTTCCCCTGGTTCTTCCAGACCTTAGGAGTCTATCCAAGAATTTTCAAGCCATTACCTTTTCTCTAGGGCTTCAGATCTAATGAAAGACGAAGATTTTTCTAGGATGAAAGGTGAGATTCCGTCTCCTTTCTTCTTCCTCTTCCCCCTCCTTTCATTATTTCTTGGTTTTATATTGTACCCTAGTCTAGATCGACCTAGGGTTTTGTTATACAATTTTTTATGGGTTTTATGTTTGTTTAGGTCTGGTATTTATAGTTTTAGGGTTTATAAACCCGCGGCGGGCGATTTTGGGTGTGCGTTTCAATTACGCCAAAGATTTGTGGTAGGATATCCCTTGCACATGACTTTATCATAGAAGTTTCACAATTTTAATATTATTGTATACTGATATAAATGTTTATTATTGTTTTTAATCCTTTTTATAATTTTCATGGTGTGTAAAGTCGTTGTTTAATCACTGTTATGTGAAAGGTAGTGTTGTTTTTTAATGAAAGTGCTCAACAAGTGTTTGTTTAAATGTTCCTTTATCTTTTGAAAATATTTTGTGAGGTTTATAATCTGGTTTATGGTATTTTTAACATGTTACAGTATCTTGAATGAAAATATGACATTCAATTGGTGTTTTATTCCTTTTCATGTACATAAAATAAATTGTTTTGTTTAAAAAGGGCATGACATGTGTTCGGTAAATTGCCCGGTTGGCTTTTATGTGTGATGTGTGATTTAAAAGTTATTTGATTGGATTTATAAAGGAATTGGAAGAATTATAAATGGTATTTTTGGGTACTTATATTGATTTCCAATTTGGATTTGTTTTTACAAACAAGTGGGTTTTGATTTACAACATATTTTGGCCCGAGTTGCCCAAAAATGGACCGTTTCACATCTTTATGAAAATGGTTGTGTTTTGAATATGTAACCTGAGTATTATAAGATATTTATGAATGATGTTTCCTGCTGTAAATGATGTTTATAAATATCCTTAATAAAATTAAAATGCATACCTTCATCAAAGGTTAGTTTTGAGAAAATGTTTAAAGGCCCGTTTGGCATTTCCTAGAAATGAAGGAGTGTTTTACTTGTATATAACAAGTTGTGAAATTGGGATTGTTTTATGGTCCAATAAATGATTTTATTAAATGTTTATTGGGCTTCCAAATATGATTTGGTTTGGTTATGATGTGTATTTATAATTTAAAGAGTGTTTTTGAAAGAGTTTTATGTGCAAAGCCTCAATACACCTCATGAAATTGTTTTACCAAAATATTTAGCGGTTTGTTGATTAGTGTAAGAAATGTGAAGAAATATTATGGGATGTTTGTGTTTTTATGGTTTTGGAATGGAATGTAAATGTGAAATGTGTATTTGATAATATGTGTAACTTGATTGAGCACTAAAGGGAATCTCGGGTATCTAGGTGGGCGGACGTGTACTAGTATGCTAGTGATTCTATGGGGGTTGGCCCCTGTTTCACGTAGCAAGTTTGATGATGACAACACTAACTAAACTATGATGATGATGATTATTGGGGACCACTAGGTTATGGGTATGTTCTCTACTAGTGCATCGTGCACGAGAACAAATATTTATTATGGTTACTTTCACCGAGATACGAGGTACCTGGGGCTCAAAACTAACTAGTGCCTAGGGGTATTCCCGTGACTAGTGCTCATTGGCTATTTTGTACTCACCGTCGGCATAAGGTGTGTTTGGTTGGTAAATTCAGTAGTATGTGTTATTTATTTGAATGTTAAAATTCTTTAAAGCATCCCTCTGGAAAACTATTTTCATTTTGAAGTTTCAACTCTTTGAAAAGAATTGTTACTTGCATTTTGTTTATTAAACATGCATGTTTTTGTCTGATAATTATTATAGCATGGAACCTCATTTGAAAACCATACTTTCAAATCTTGAATTTAAAACTATAAATTGATGTTTCTTTTATTTTAAAGTAATGTGCATTGGGAATAGAATACCAGGCTAACCTACTGAGTTTTAATACTCATGCCTATAGTCTTCTTCTTTTTTTAGCCGTTGTGCATGTTTCATCTTTAGTTCGATCACCTTGGGCGACATTTTATCATTGTGTTGGATAGTGACCAGAAGTGTCACATAGAGTTAGTTGTTCATCGGGTTTGTTTAGTTGAGTTGTTGGTTTTGTTCTAATTTTAGTTTCTTGTACAAATAATATTTAGTTCAATTTTTATATAAATTCATTTTGGGATGTTCATTTATTTCCGCTGTTTGTTTGACTGTTTATATATGGGAGAAATCTTTCCCTTGTGTACTCTATTGATGCCCTTGGTGCTTGTCACCATCCCGGGAGGCTCGGGAATGCCTCTCGGGACTTGTCGCGGGCTGGCCTGGGTGACCGGTTCAGGGTCGACTCAGGCTGGTTCGTGACAGAGTAAGAGAATAAAATCTATTAATACTTGAGCTAGTTGAGGAAATGGAAATGAAGACTACATCTATTCAATATCACATCAAGGTAGCTCACAGTCAACATAAATGTTATGCTAACAATCATATTTGAGATCTAGATTTTGATTTTTATGAAAATTTATTCTTATGAATATCTCCATGGAAGAATGTTATGATATTTTTTAATTAAATTAAAGTTGATATCAAGATATATTGTTCCCTTAAGAATTCTAGATCATATCGGGATGGTGTCTTATCATTTGGTGATTCCACAAAATATTTCTCAAGTTCATGATGTGTTTAGTGTATCTTTCTTGAGGAAATACATTTTTGGTCCTTCACATGTACCAAAATCGTAGAACAAACCACAGGACCATGATTTTTCATATGAAAAATAATCATTTGAGATTATAGATTATATAAAAAAAGTTCCTAGATAATAAATCTCACTTGGTCAAAGTTTTGTGGTAAATCCATAAATTTGAGTTAGCTGTGTAGGAACCCAAGGATGTGATGAGGTAGAAATATACTATGTTTTATACATTGGAGTGGTGTAATTTGGAGGTTAAATTATTAAATGAGGTATAATGTAACACCGTAATTTTTTTATATTTATCTTTAAATAAATATGATGTATTTAATATCTTTTTTACACATAACATTGACTTTAAATGAACAGTGATATACAATTGAAATATTATTAAAAAACATTGTTGTTATTTAAAATTCATTGTATTAACAATTATCAATTGGACTAACTAAATTATGAAAATTATGAATAAATTTTGTCCTTAATGAAAATGTAATGATTACTTACTAAGAAATAAGTACTCAATTTTAAATACTAAAAATAATATAATTTTATGTTAAAAGATTAATTTTTTCAAATTATTATATTATAATATATATTATGTTTCTTGATAAGTAATTAAATAGTATTTTTATTAAATATATTGTTATTTAATGTGAAAAAATGAATAATAATTCACACATTTTTTATCAACTAGTTTAAAATAAATAAAAATACTTCTGAAGGTAAAAAATATAATTTTATAAATATATTTTTATTGTGTGTAATATATTTTATATTAATAAAATTCATTTTTCAGTTTTTATGAATTATTTTAATGAAATGTATAGATAATTTGTTATTTAGGTCAATTTCATTTTTCTTCATTATTAATTGTAACTGATGTAAAAAAATCACTAATGTGGTAAAGGTAAAAAGGGTTAACAAGTGATTAATCTAAAAAGATAAGGGTAAAAATGGCCTAAAAACTAGTTTAAATTTTATTTTATAGATATATTTAGATCTTATATCATACTATAATTGAACTATATCCAATTTTAAACTACATTCCCATTATAGTGACTTTATTATATTTTAATTTTCTTAATAATTACAAGCGTTCCACCCCCTCACATATAAAATAAAAAATCCTCTCCTCTAATATCCACAAAACATGATCCATTTATCATGACCAATATTTATGTAAATAATCTTCTAAAATCCCTATATAATACCTTAAGGATATTATATTCTCACAAAACCCATTCAACAATCCTTATTTTGTAGTTCAAAGATGATATCCAAAGATGAGGAATATATTCTTAACAATATTTTTGATGTTTTATTGTTCCAAAAAATATTACAAGTGTTATATAACGATATTATCATGATTTAATCAATTTGTTTTCTATAAAAACACATTTTTATTTTTATTTTTTTATTTAAATTATCATTCCCATTTGTTCGAAAAGGATAATGTTGCCCATTTGTATGTGTGAACTAACATCACCGCATAGCAATGTGATTCTTTTTTCATTTCCTTTTTGTATGAAAAATCATATGTATAGATTCAATGAATATATATGTTAAATATTATATAATTATTATACTTTAAATATAAATTAATTTCTATATTTATTTCACAATATCCCTTGAAAGGTGAAAACATAACATGTGCATATGTATAGGCTACCCAATCCACATAGTAATGTAATTCATTTTTCATCACCACTTTATATGAATGGTTATAAAATTTTATATAATAAATAAATATGAAAATTATTTCATTATTCATACTCGAGATATTATAAAACCATGAAAAATGTGTAAAGACTATAACCATCATACCAAAATATGCATAGAAAGGAAACTAGTTTTCACCCAAAGGTTCATTTTAATGAATAATTGATAATAAAAGGATAATTTGAAAATATAAAGGAATTATAAATTGTAATTTATACATGAATGTCGTACTATTACATATTTTTATTGAATATATACTTATTATGAAGGGTTTTTGAATGCCCAGGAAGAAATATTGGACTTGAGTTAAGGGTTTATTTCTGATGGCATTTCTTTTCGGGTTTGTTTACGATAAGTTTTCATTAAGAGAAATAATATGGTACTTATTCATTATAGAAAATATATTTTATTCAACTTTTATTATTCCTATAATATTCATATAATAGTACCATTTTCTCTACTTTGTACTTAAAATTATGGATAATATTTTTTTTACTAAAGTCGACCATATTTCTCCTTTGGTTGATGAAATATTTATTCCATGCCCATGTTATTCAAAATGCTTTACATAAATTTTTTTTATATAAATAATATAATGATGAATATAATTTTTACTAAAATTTAAATTCTATATAGATTATTAAAAGGACTGTTTTCATATTTTTACATATGATTCGCTTTTGAATTTTTACAAAAGAGTAAAAATAATGATCTCTTTTGACATATAAAGAATGCATGAATTTTACCACCAATATTAAAATTATTTAATTTGAAGATTAAATTTTATGATTCTAGGATTATTTTCATAGAAAATATTTTTCCAAATATTATAGTATTTTTTAGTTTTCCTTGATACATAAATAAAATGATAATTTCCCTATTTTCAAATAAATTTTCAAATCCTATATTAAATTTATTTTCCATTTATGTAAATATATTTAAGGATTGTTATTATTAAATGGTGATATGATCTTATCATAAAATAAACTTTATTTATTGGAATGTATTATGATGTTGATTATTTATGGTTGATTCTATGAAACTCATTAATTTATTATGGGTAAATTATGTGATGGTGAAATCTTTATGAAACTTATTTATTTTTCACTAGTTATACTATGAAGAAATAATTAATGTTTTCATGATCTTTTGGTATACTTTTGTACGGTATTAATTATGTGATAGGTGTGCCTAATATTATATATCATTCCAATGTATTGGATAAATAATGATATATCATGAGACAATATTGACTATAATGGGGAATTTATCTAGTTAAATAAGGTACTTTGTCTACAATGATTGTCTTGGAAGTGAACCTTGACTAAGGAAATGATCTAATGGGGTGTGAAACTAATATAATATGGGAATATTTTCACTATTTCAGTCTACAGAGTAAACCCTTTTTATGAAATTTATGGAATTGGGAGTGAACCCAATCCACTATGGGACGTTGTCCACTATGATAGTCTTATAAGTGAACATTAACTATCGAAATAATTTTATAATTTTTTTTAATACCAAACACTTATGTCTTAATATTTTAATATGATCTCTTGGATCATGATTAATTATTTAGTATTCCATAAAATTGTGAATTATGCCTTTTTTATGAAAAATCGTTATGTCATATATAATGATTAATGATATTTGACTGATTGGGTTTGTCTATGATAAATGATTATAATTTTTTTATACCCTTATGATTATATTTTTATCACTTATGATCATTTATTGATATATCCTTTTTTGACCCTTACAGGTCTTTTGATATCTCCCTTTCATTGGGTTCATTTCCCAATGTTATAAAGAAATGTTTTAAGTAGGGTATGTCTAAGAAGTTTTTTATATTATAAGAACATTCATTAAGATGTTGAATATATTTCATGAAATATCATGATTATGAATATTTTTTTCCAAATATAATAAAACGTTATAGTTCAAGGGAATCTTTTACCATTATACGTATCCAATATTCCTCTAAAATGATGTACTATTTATATATGTAATGACTCGGTCACCACAAGCATGAGAACTAATAAGATTAAGAGAACTAGGATGTTTTTCATTTGGGATTGAGCATGAATGTCAAGTGGGAGAGTGGTTGTGGGGGACCTCATAATAAATTTTTTGGTAATTATGTTACTATACAATTATTTGAGATTTGGTGAGTGATCCATGGTGATGTTGGTTTATATTTTATCCTCTAGGTTCGGTTTGGTAATATTGTTTATTCACTAAAAAATAATTATTCTTATTTAAAATTTTCATGAGTGGTCTTAAAGAGGATCCTAATATGCATATATGTATACTCACCTCTCTGTTTTCATGTTTCTGGAGTGAGTTTGGAGATTGAGTTGGACCTTACTAGCTTGAATCTTGGAAACGTGGTTAGAGTTTCTAACTATGATATTATTTCTGTATTTCATATTAGATACATATATTTATATAATACATTCATGCATTATGGTTATTGTGGAATCTCAGTTTGATTTTATATAAGGGTTTTTATTGGTGGATTTTATATATTTTTCTACAGATTTTCAGTGCATTGCCTCTAATTTTTGTGAGTATACTATCAGTTATTATCTTCAACCAAAGTCCTATTGGTGGATGACCTTGTGGGTGACTCTGCATATCACTATAAGACAAACAGGGTTTTAAAATAGGGGTTTGTTGTGAAACTATTATCCCCCTAGGACTGGGACATTTCACTAAAAATGACATAACTTAAAGATTTTTTGGAATAATTATTTTTCTTTGGATAGTGAATGTTTGATAAACATATGTTTATGAATTTTTAGTTAATAATTTAATGAGAAAAATTTTCAATTTTAAGAATTTTGTCAAAAAATAGTTTTCTAGACCCAAGTCTGCTGTGTTATATTTTTTTATCAAATTCATTTCTTTATATTTTTTGTAGTGTATAACATAAAATATCACACATTAAATATAATATTTAATATTATTGAGAGAATAATACACTTTTCCTATTTATCCCTGTCATTTCATAAAGATATTTCATCAATTTGTTTAATATTTTTAGTTGCTTAAGGTTTTTAAGACTAAATTACCTGAAATAAAAAGCCTAATTTTAAACGATATCAATTTATGTTATTTCCAATGATTAAATTATAGGTCATTATAATTATTAAATGGTATATACATATAAACCATTACACCAAAATTAATTATGGAAATAAAAAACTCATATTGATGGTAATTGGATATTATAGATTAATAAAAAATATCTTTTTAAAAATTGTTAGAAAACGACACACTAAATGGTTTTTTATTTTTTATTAATTAATAAAATTAGACTAATTAAAATGTATAAAATAATGGAATATCATAATAATGAAAAGAACCAATATAAAATAAACAGAGAGAAAAAATTATAATTGAGAAATTTTTACTACATTATTGAATCATTGATTAAATATGACTTTCTGTGAAGAAGTTATTTTGTCATTTATGCTATGATGGGTTTCATCAACATCACTTCTTTGATATTATAGTCTAAATCTGATATAGCATTATCTACAAGATATCACTTTAATATCTTCAAAAGTTTGAAAAAAAATCATTTTATAAGATCTCTAGATCACATTTATTGAGGTTTAAAAAAAATATATAGACCAATAATTAATGATCATAGTTATTTAATTTAAACTATTAGTTATTAGAATTAATTCGATTTAATTACTAGTTATAATAATTAATTTGATACTTAACTCTCTAACAATTTGGACCATTAAAAAATGGTTGAAAAAATTTTTATGTATATTATTTAATTAAATTGTTTCCTTTTATCTACGGATTCCAAAGTAAAAAATTATAACATTTCTATAAAAATTATAAATATTTTTTTATCAAAATATAACCATTATCATTTATTTATTTGATGAATAAATTATTTGATTCTTAAATAACATCACACAAAACTGAATCCAGAATTAGGATAATTAGTAATTGATTCTTAATAAATATTACCACTAACTAATTCATAATTTTTCAACTATAAAACCAAATCAAGTCAGAACGAATCAAACGAAACCTAACTAAACTGAATATACTTGAGCATACAAGGACATAACTAAACCAAGAAAAACTAAACATAAAAAGTGACTCAAATGAAATAAAATAAAACTGAATTTAACCAAATATGACAAACTCAAACAAAACTAAATAAATCGAAACTAAACATAAATTAAACTAAATAAAATAAGGGAAAATCCAGAATAATTTACTAAAATTGAATTGAATAAAACAAAACAAAACCATATCAAGTATAACTGAACTACATAGAAATGATATAACATAGTCTAAATTTAATTGATACAAACTAAACCGACCATAATCGTATCAAACCAAAATAATCAAAATTAAAAAACTATATCAAAATGTAACCCCAACTGGTTCTGGTTAAGAGTGCATATCCACTCATGTTTTAATGAGAAATATATTTTTTATTCATTAGAAAAAAAAAATAGTTTTCAATAAAAAAATTAAAGTTGAAATTTTTATTTTTATAGTTTTTAAAAGAAAACATAATTTTCTATAAGTTTAAATTTAAAGAGTTTTTTATTTTCATAGGCATTTCTTATTTTCATATTAAATGATTATTTTAAGTATAATTTTTTTATAATATATTATTATGATTTTATGAATAAGAATATTTAAAATGTAAAAATAAAAAATTTATTTTTTATTTATCAGATGAAATATTAAATATTTTTTAAATTGCAAATTTAAATATATTTAACTATTTTTTAAATATAAAATTATATTTTCAAGAGAAATAATTTTTTTTTTAAAATTTTATTAATTAAAAATTTGAAATTTATTTTATTTTTTTAAATATTTAAAAGAAATGGTATTTATATACATTTTTCTTTTAAAACGTAAAATTGAATTTATTTTAAAAAAAGAAAAAAATTTCAATTTGTTAAATTAAGAGCGGAATTTATTTCGAGAAAATGATATTTTATATCATATTTTAATGAAAAAAATGATATTCTTTCAAAAAAATAAAATTTCTAAATGAATAAATATTTTAAAACTAAATAAATTATTATTATTAAATGAAGGTTTGGTTTTTGAAAAACTAAATATTTGAGATATTGGTTTTTTAAAATTAAATGGGATTTTAAATTTAAATTTTCAGGTACATATATATATTCTTAAAAAAATTCGTATTTTCATAAAGGAATATAAATTTATTTTTTATTTTTTAGGAATATTAAAACAGGATTGAAAAATAATATTTTATTAAAATTTATAATAACATATTTCTTTAAATTAAAATTAAATATATTTATAAATTCAAAAAAGAAAAAAAACTAATAATTAGAATTTAGAGGAATTTTTTTTTATTTTTTATAAAAAATTAAACTTTAAATATTATAAATAGAATGATATTTTTTAAAAATATTAATAGATTTCAGAAAAAAAGAATAAAAATTAGAATTTTTTGAATCATTTATTAAATGTGAATGATTAATTTATCTTTATAATTTCTTTATATAATGAGATTTTATTTTGATATTTTTATGATTTTTAATAAAAAGTAATATTTTTAATATTTTATATAGTATTTTATTATTTTTTTGTAAAATAAAAGTGAAATTTATGTTTTTATAAATGAAGTTATTTTTTATAAAAAATGGATGTTTTTAAAGGGAAATTATTTGTTGAGTGAATAAGATTATTTTGTTGAATTTGTTAAGAAAATGGTAAAGATATTTTTTAATTTTTTAACTATTTTTTTATAAAATTAAAAAGTATATGTTTGTTAATTTTAAATATGATTTTTTAAAATAATTTTAAGAAAAAAGATTTTTAATTAGTTTTTAATTTTTTTAAAAGATTCATTTTTTACTATTTGCTCAAATAAAATATATTTTTTATTTCCTAAAGATCATAAAAGAATATATTGTATAAATTAATATTTTATATAGGAGACCATAAGTGACTTTATATGTTTTTTTATGTATATAACTATTTTGAGGATAAAATGAATAGTTTTTTAAATTTTTATGAAAAATTAGAATATTATTATTTTTTGTGAAAAAAGTTTACATTTTTATGTTATTTAAAATTATTAATTTTATTTAAAACCAGAAAGAAAATAAATATATTTATATATATGTGTGTGCATGCATATCAAATAATGTTTTTTTAGATAAATTGGTTTTTGGCTGTGCAAATCTTGAAGAAGATAATTATTCAAATGAGTGTGGATTTTGATGGATTATTTATAAGGTTATGCAGTTGATATTGGGCGTCTTCTTATTGGCAACATTCAAAATGAGCCATCGAAGGATAAATGTAGGTTAATTATTGATCTCATGGCTTTGGAGAGAAGATCTAGAGAGCTACAAGAGAGGACTGTTGAATCTGTAATATAATATATCACTTCATATAGGGACTCATATATTGGAGGGGTCATTAAGAATGTCTTAATGTCTTATATTGAGGCTGATTCGAAGGTTGTTTCAGAGAGGTTAAATATTGATAATAAGTCACTTATTTTGAGACTCATTCTTCCTGAAGGAAATAGTCCATAATGGGTTGAGGATATAACAAATAGTGTTTCATTTATTTTATGGTTTCCCCATCGGATATTCATTTCAATTAGAAATGATTATTTCTAATTCTTTTTTTCTTTGTATAAAAAAAGATAAGGAGCATAGAGTTTTGGTTCTTTGTATTTGATGTTTGATCTCCTTAATTATCATGGATGGACACTTGACTAACTTATGTTAAATTTTCTAAATTATTTTTTACTGGTTTTCTTTATGATCCATGGTCTTAACATGATCTTGTGGCAACAAAGGATACTTCAGGAAATTGAAAATATAATTGTGTTTTAATTCGACTTGCTAGAGAAAGTAAAAAAGAGAGGTTTTGAAACTTTTTTGAGATGTTGGTGGATGTGGATATTAGTGTCACCATTATAGATGATGTTATTCTATGTACTTCAAATTATGATATTAGTCTTCACATGAAGTATGAGATGTATCCTCCTTTTTGTGTGGATTTCAATGATATTATACATCTGAATGATGTTTGTTATAGGAACATTATTTGTAGATGATGTGGTTTGAATGGTCACCCAGTAAAGGAGTGGTAAATAAATTCTAATGGAAATAATCCAATAGTTATTTTTGTTAAAATGGAATTTATATAGGGTACCATAAATAGAAATATTGTTGAAATGGGTTAGTGTTCTAACCAATTAGGGTAGGATGTTCTAGCATTATAGAATATTTGAAATTATATAAGGAAGAAACCTACTAGGAACTATGAACACGTGGATTGTCCTGTGACTAGTGATTTTTTTACCAAAGATAGTAGTTAAAGGTAATATTCACCAGATAGTGTTGTTCATTAAAAATATTGGGTTTGGATTAGTAGATTAGAGGTAGAGTATAATTTTTGGATTTCTCATTAAGGGTGTATTATCTATAAAAATTATAGAAAATCATGTTGATACTCAATATGATGGCTATCATATGGACAACAGATTAGGTACTAGGATGTGGATAATGACCTGTGGTAGGAGAAAAGGATGATTTCTACTAAAGGCAGGAAAGGGAAAATAAATGTTGTTACTATTTATCCAATACCACTGCATCTTTCTTATGATAGTTATGATTTAAAAAAGGTTCTAGACAAGAACAAGCACATTAATATAATTATATTATTTGCTTTTATCACATAGAATTCATTAGTAACTGGTTCTCTCACCAATATTAATGCTTTTTTGAGTGTATTTGTTCTTAATAGAAAAAAGGGTGAAGCTGTATGTCCACATGATTCTAAGGATGTTCTGGAAAAGTGTATGGTTGTCACCCATAATGGTGAAAATTCAACCAACTCTCAACAGATCATAGGGGAATTTGATGACTATGTTAATGGTTCTATTATGTTTAAAGTAGTGTAACTATCAATGGTTCAGGGTCATAGAGAACTAGGATCAACATTCTCTTCTTTTCAAATCCATTTATCCTCAAGAAAGTGTCTATTTTCTACTACTAAAGTGGGATTGGATATATCTACTAACTCTCATCAAGAAGTGGATAGAACATATAGAGCATGAAAATATTCTCCTTGAAAACATGTTGATTTGAGATGCATGGATGACTAAAATTGTTGTCATAAATCACTAAAATCTAATAAATATGATTCGGAACCACCCATGTGAATTGGTACCAATTCTACTACCTTTCTTGTAATTAACGCTCCTAGTTTCATTATGGAGGAATCTAAAATCTAGGATGTTGGAGAGGATATTTACCTTATATTCCTGGATTCTACATATTTTTTAAAGAACCTTCTAAATCAATGGATATAATGATGATTTCCTCATGGTTGGGGATCTTGGGTGGCTTAACATAATGCGTGTCTTCAATTTTAGGCTCCATTTTTAAAGGACCATGGAGTTTGATGTTTCTTTTTTAGGAGGTTTCTTTGTATTTTGTGTTATTTTTTCATTTTCATTTGGATCTTGGAATGGTTAATGAATTGAATGTTTGACCACTTCTTATCATTGCTCTTGTTTTTTTTATTAATATAATGTTGTGTGACTTCATATTATTTTTATTATAATCAAAAGTTGAAATATTTTTTCAAAAATTAAATAATTGAATTTTTAAAATGTTTTATGTTTTTATAAAATAAAATTGTAAATATATATTACATTTTTCTTTATAAAATTTAAAATTTATTTTCATTTTTATTGAAAATAGTGAATTTTTTATTAAAGATTTGTAACACAAAAAGATATATGTATATATAAATATAAAAAAAATTATTGTGTTTATGTTTAAGGATTTCTCTATTAGTAAACAAAATAAGATTTTAAAAATAATTAAATTGAAAAGTGAATAAATTTTTATATTATTTTCATAATATTAATGTTAAAATGTATTATTATGGGAATTTTATTATTTTTAATAAAAATAGGCAATGTATTTAGATTTATAAAGAAAATATGTATTTTATGAAAAACATTTACTAAAAATTTGAGCATTTTAAAGGAAATGTGGATTTGTTTGATTTTTTAATTAAATTGAAGAATATATATATATATATATATATATTAATAAAACTGACTAAACTGAACAAAACTAACCTATATGTAACTTTATTAACCATTTGAATTAAACTAAATGATTTTTAAATAATATAAATAGACTCAAATAGATCCAAGAAAATTGTCACTAAACAGAACAATAACATAATGGAATATACCTTTTTAGCTTGTTACATTGCATTTTTTGGTGGTTATAGGCTGTTTTTAAGTCTTTCCACATGTTTTTATAAAGTTTGTTCTCAGCAAATTGAACCATCTACATGAGGGAATCAGCTATGTAAGAAATCATCTATATGAGTGAATTGACATTGTGAGTGAAACAGATATGTGTGCGATCAACTACGTGGATGAATCAGCTATGTGGATGGATTGGCTATATGAATCTTCATTGTCGACAAATATGCTATGTGAATTTTCCACATGGAGATTTCCCCCAATTTAAATAAAATGTCCATGAAGGTCTTTCAGGGGTGTGAATCAAGGGAATTTAAAGGTTGATTCATAACCGATAACAATATCCTAGATTTTAGGAGATGACTAAGGCTATAAAGGAATCTTTTTGTGTAGAGTTTAAAGAGATCTATAATAATTATAAAATTAATTATTTTTCGATATGGAATTATTATAATCTCGTATCTCTTAACTCAAAAACAAATATCCTTCTCTTTATTATTTCCTGCTTTATTTCTTCAAGGACAAGAGGTTTTAGATTCTTTCTATACAGTTATAGAATCCTATTGTAGTTGGTTCATGTTTCGTGTACTGGAAATTCTATCATGCACATGCCCCCTATTTTTGATATACTGAATCATGTGAAGAATCTTCCTTCCATCCTGAATTATACCTCTTTTATACAGAGGTTTCATTCTATTTTATATCATTTCCTACCATCTATTATTTCCATTCGTTGGAATTTGGTATTCTCTATTCGTAGTTTTTTTTACATCTTTCTATGTGTTCATGGAACAATGTTCTTTGGTGATCGTAGTTTCCTCATGAGAGAGGGGATTAGATATCCAAAACAATGGCATGTTCTCATATGAAAAACATTGATGCTTTTGAGGTATGTGATTAATTAAATATCTTTTACTTCTAAGAAATCATAAATTTATCTTGGTTTATCAATTTGGTTGATAGTGGAATTATCCTAAAAAATATTGAACTGAATTAATAAATAATTGGTTGTAATAATGACATATTGTTTTTTGTACCAGGATACTAGTTTCCCTCTTGATTTTTCGAGATAGTTTTGTATCTATGTTATTCTTGTTAGAATTTCCTATTAGTCCATGTATTTACATGTTGTTCTTAATGGAAAATGTAAAATAACATAAATATATAATTATTTGAGTAATTGTTTTAATAGTTAAATAAGAATGATGTTAAATTAATCTAATGTTTGTTATAAATTGATGCAATAAAATTAATAAAATATGCATGTTTAATTGAATATGATCTTCCATATTATTAATGTAATGGATAAATAACTTTAATCATGTCAAGTCTTGTTGATAATTATATAAAGGATTGCAAAATGAGAATTATTATCTTATAGGTTTGTTAAAACTAGAATTAATGCTATGAGAACGTTTTATCATTTTATATACTGTTATAACTTGGTTCCTAAGGTTACTTGTAATAATATAAAATGAATAATTAGGAGGTTAATTAATTTTGGAATATAAAATGGTTGTGCAATAAAGATAATTTTTTTGGTCGAAGGTTCCCATTTTTTAATTGTGTTGCATGCCTTTTTCTAGGGTCAAAGTTACCTACTTACTTCTGAAGGCCATTTGCCTTGTTTTTTGGATCCATGAGAGTACACATATTTCTTATGTTGGGATTCCTTATTTTAGGGAGATTTTCCCATTAGCTATTTCTATTCTAACTACCTTGTGATATTCTTTAGATGTGAGATTTTCTATGTTATGTAATATGATACTAGGATGGATGAGCTAGGTATGACTAATGTAATTAGGGTGGGGTATCCTAGATAATATTGAAATAGTTGACACTTATGATAGTAGGATTCATTGAGATACAGATGAGTGTATTTGGGATGGCACTGTAGATGTTTGAATAGGTTAAATCTTTTCTTACCCATTGATGTCATAAATATAGATGCTTCCTTTTTATGAATTTATTAAATGGAAAAAATATAATTTATTGTTTTACTATCATTCCCTTCCAATTACTTAAGGTAGTTTTATGTTATTTGTTTCAAACCATTATCGGTATATTTCTATGATTTCCTAGAGTACATGGAATTGTTTAATTATGCTAATAATGGATAAATAATTATTAACTCACAATATTGGCCGTGTTAGAATAAAAATGATAAAAAGCTGTTGATCTTTAATAATTTTGGAGTCATTTGGGATTTTCCCTAGAGGGTATGGATGTCACATTGGTGCTTTGTCTAATATAGTGTGAAATAATGCTGAAAATTATTTAATGGATAATGAATTCATTAACTTAAGGATGAAAAAAGTGAAAGAATCAATTTAATGTACTCTTTTTGTGATAGTGTTCTTATAAGATATATTGTCTTAGAAATTGTAGCCTGGAGTCTGAGTGATGTTAGATGTAGTTGAGTTTAAGGATAATTCATTCATATAGTGTGGTTATGAGATTTATTTTATCCTATTTATTCTATGGTTTCCTATGCTACCCCACCCATGTAGGTTTTGGTGATTGACTCCTAGTGGAATCTGTAATTGTGTTTTCCCCAACATCTTGGTTGGAGGATGGATGGATGAAAACCCCCTATGGAACCACTCTATTCTCTTGGTAGTAACATATGATTGTATGTACGGTGGTTAGTTTTCCTATATATGTGTGTATAGAGATTTAATGGCTTGTGGTAATTTAAAATATATGTATCCCTAGATATAGTATCTAAATGATTATTTTAGGTATGATGTTTGTAGGATATGATGGCTTGAAGAACCTAAATCGGTGTATGGGATGTGATGGATTGAGGTATAATACCTGATGTATGATACACCTCATAATGGCTATGATGGCTCACAAAAACTATCTGGTTACTATATAGAGATTTGATGTGGTATGATGTGATGTATGAGTTGCATGTTGCGATGATTCACCTAGGTTTTTGTGAGTGAGCTTATATATTTTGAGAGAGATGGATCAAGACGTGCGACATTGGGGAAGAGTGAAAAAACCATAGGGAAGATTTTTTAGGGTATCCTTGATGTTTAATTATTATGTTATTAACTCATGTATCACATACTTGGTGAGATCTATCCATGGTGAGGCTAGGAACTAAATATATCTGTTTAAGTGATGAGTTAGTTTCCCTATTTTTTACTTTATTTTAGCATTATTTCTTTATCTTTTTTATGATTGGCTATGGGTATGATCCTATTGAGTATGCTTTTAAGCTCACCCTATGTATATTTAAACTATTTCAGGTATGTAAGAACAAGTATGAGATCAAGATGGTTTCTACTATCTTGTGTTTATGCAAGAGTTGTTAAGGATTCATGGTCACAAAATCCTTTAACATTGGTTTTTTATATTATCATTTAGTTAAATTAGTTCTTGTTTGAAATTACTTGTATGTACTTGGGATTTAATTTATGTATGAGAATTATTTTATTTGTATATCTATCTTATCAATCCCCCACACATGTTTATTTTATAGGGGAATTCTTCCCATTGTGTATTTAGTATACAACTAGTGTTGTTCCCCAAACCACGGCCTACTAGAAGTGGGAATCAGGCATTCACTATCTTTATCCACTTACTGTGGTATCTTTGGGGGAGGGGGGTATTGATAGAATTGTATTATAGGATTAGGTTAAGGGATATGATGAAGTTTGGAGTTATGAAGAGGTGAGGTTTCATGGGCAGGTAATGAATTTATGTCATCTAATTTTAGTAAGTGATATAAACATGGGAGACTGGATGAGACAAATGTATTTAGGACCTCCTATGATTCGATACACATAGCTCTAATTTTTAATAGTATTCTAATTGAAGAGATGATTATTGTAGTTTGGATTCCTAGGAATGAATCATTGATCATTCTTATTTATGATTTTTTGAAATGGGAAGACCTTTGGATGGGTTAAAACCATAAAAATATAATAATAATTAATTAATTAATGTTATATATTCCATATTCCAGGTTTAGAAGTCTGAACATTTCTTATTCTAATGATAAATTACTAGATCTAAATAATCGTCATGTTCATGCAAAATATGTTGAGCTGGGTGTTCCAGAAGATCGGCATAGAGTATAGTTCGATGATGAAGACACTTGGATAGGGACACTCCAATAGTTTTGGTTCTAGAGTACACATAAGTATGGAGGGTCCTTTTTAGATTCATTTATAAGAAAATGGTTTTAGGAGGTTGATGTAGATTTCAATTTGATCAATGATCATAAGGATTACTAAGTTCCATTAGTTATGGTGATACTATGTGGTTCCATGATGTAGTGGTGATCCTTGTTCCTTAGGGATCATGACGATTCCACAATTTCATGGGAGAATTTCTAAGTCCAATTCAGAGCAGTGTTTCTTTCATTGACTATGAAGGTGTCTAATTTCTTGGATCTTCTTACCATTATATAGGGGAGCTTTAGTGTGTTATCTTTTGGGATCCATTTTATATATTTAATCGATATGATTAAGACTTTTTTCGAGCTAAGAAGGATATGGTAATGAATTTTGAGGAGGCTTTGTTTCCAGATATTCTATTCCAGGTCACCCCTTTTATACTAAAGATGTATCTTGAGGTACTAGTTAGA
Source organism: Viscum album (assembly GCA_963277665.1). NCBI lineage: Eukaryota > Viridiplantae > Streptophyta > Magnoliopsida > Santalales > Viscaceae > Viscum > Viscum album. The sequence continues at coordinate 1,469,240,383 of OY728132.1, forward strand.
TAATAGTTTATTGATAGGAATATATCTAGAACAACATCCTCAAAAGAGGGGAGGTATCAAGAATCCTTACAAATTAGAGTTGTGGTATGGGATTCAAGTTCATTGAAAATTAGATCTTTTGATTAGTCAAGGGTAGGTCACAACACTTATCATCTTGTTTCTCTGGGGGTAGTGGATCTCATCCATATTCTAAAGGACCAGAAATATGTTTTTATTATGGAGGTTGAGGTTATAAGTGGAAAGAGTTCCTTTCCTTTTTGAGTAGTTTGCGTGATGTAATTTTTATACTTTAGGTTCCTTCATTGAGGTAGTTTCAACTAAGAAAAAATTAGTAAGGTGTTAGAGTATGGTATTATTAGAGAAGATACAGGGTATGTAGAGGATAGTCTTTAGATTCTACTTGTCCTCAGAGAGTAGAGTGTGGTGGAGGAGGAGGTTGTCATGAGGGTTAGGGAGGCCATGGAGCATGTCATGGTTAGATTCATGCTATACTGTTACCAATTCCTAGTGATCTAGACATTATTTGAGGTACCCTTTGCCTATTTTGTAGATGGATGAATTTCTTATTTTATTTTAGAGATACACACTCTTAAATATCTCCTCCACTTTCACATTCTTTTGGACCTATGGTGGAGTGGATTCCATTTATCTTTTTGTTAAGTACACCAGTTTGAGGAAAAATGTACCTATATGAAGTATGTAGAGGATTTAATATAGTATTGGGGAATCACCACTCTTTGATAGTGTAATGTCCTGCAATTTCTGTATAATGTTTTTAATTAAATGGAATTATTTCGACACGGCGAAATCTGACAACGCATGATTCTGAGGCTCGGAGTGCCCAGAATGATCCGTCGATGATTGGTTAAGTTTAATTAGCTTCTATAAGCATTTTTCTTTAAAAAAGTTGAATAACCCTTAAATGGTTTCCCAGATTAGCAATCCAAGGGCACCTTTCCATTCAAGATAGCGGGTTTACCCTAGGGCGACTTATGTTTAGTCGGAAGAGGCCTCCTGTGAGAAAATTAGAAAATGGCATAATCGTAAATAAAATAATTAAATAAAGTTATTTTATTTTTCAAATGCTTATAATTCACGATTGGTAACTCATATTAAAAATATGAGACCACCAATGAGCTCATGAGGGTATTATATCTTTAGGCAGATACTAACATTGGTCGGCATGGGCCACTAGTGAAAGTTAGTTTTCTGTCATAAATTAAATAATTAAATAACATATATTTTATTGAAAAATCCATAACTTCTATATGGTAACTCAGATTAAAAATCTGAGAGTACCGTTGAGTTCGTTGGGACGTGTTTTCTTTAGGTGGAACCTAACCTTGATATGCGTGGGTTGAGGGTGAATGTTAAGAACTTATGGAACTTATTTTTGATTATATTCAGTAAACTCACAAGAGGAATTTTATAAATTTTGAAGCAGTGCTTAGATTAAAAACCCGAGGGCCCCATTGAATACGAATCACCAAGATTCACTTAAGGGAGACTTAATTTGACTGTAGCAGATCAGAAAAAAAAAGTTATGTTTTGTGACTTTTTTAAAAAATGAAATAAATTTTTTTTTTATTTTATTTATATTTTATATCCTCCAATGGACAAGAAAAGGGTGGGGCAAACGATGTGTCAATCCAATAAATGGATTGTCCTACCAATAATAAGTAATAATGTCCTTCAGAAATTAGGAAGGTTCCTAATTTATGACCCCCATTAATTTCCCATGACATCACTTACCCTCCCCCTCTCTTATATATATGGATCATGGGGAGGGGTATCGGCACAGCTTCGCCAAGAAACGAAGTGCTAAAGGAGCATCGTGATGCTGGACCTTTAGAGGACAGAGCCGATCATAGTGGGAGGTGATGGGTGACACAGAAACCACAAACCTGAGGATGACGTAAGAGCGACGTCAATGGGAACCTGTTACGGGAATGAAGAACATGACCCACCTTCAAGCACGGATGCTCCCAAATGGGTTTTTGAGGAAGGGGTTCATCGATTTATAAATTTTAAATGATTTTACTCTTCCCCATTCTTGAATAATATGAAGAACATGGACCAAACGACTAATTGGTTGATCCGTAATTCATTTGTTTTTGCGGGAGGTTTTTATGAGGTATCTTTGCAGGGTTTTGTTTGTGGTTTAATTCAATTGATTATTAAACTCTTAATCCCCTTCATGTTTATGAGCTAATGTGGAGGGCACAGTCCTAACAAACCCAGCCCAAGCCCTCCTCTATCTTGCTATCCTTGCGTCTCCATGGAAGACTACCTGCGCGGTGACACCGACCAGCTACGAGGAAGGCGTGCGCTGATGCAAGCTGCAATAGGAGGTCATGGCACAAAGCCGTGGCGGTCATCGGAATAGCCAACACCGGCCAACCAAAGAGGAGGTACGGTGTGCCATTGTATGCCACCAGTGTGCAAGGGGCTACGACTCATCAACCACGATAGTCGGAGAAGGCGGATAGCTTGTCGGCCGGTCGTGGAAGGGAAAGGCGGAGCACCATCACGCGCCGCCTGTTAGTAAGAAACCGCGACCATAGCCATGGCAGAGGAGGCTGAACTTGCGCCACCAGAAGGTTCCGCGGCCACCGGGTGATGCCCATGTGGTATCGCCGCTTCAAAGGCTAAAAGGCCTTTGGCCATTCAGGATTTTGGGGGATTGGATCCCCATAGCCGCCAGGAAGAAGCCCCACGGGCCGCGCCCTACGCGGATGGGATGCCTCCTGCGGGCCGCCGGCTAAGGACTGGGCCACTTGACCAGTAGAACGCCACCGGCGGTGTAGATACCCGAAGCCTGACGTACATGGACATTACATTACTTTTGCGGAACACTTAGTACATAACAAAAACACACACACAAGGATCGTAATAGTTTAGTGTCTTTGGAAACTCAGAACGTAATCTTCTAATAGTGGTGAAAGATCTTCAATATCTCCCATAAATATCTTCCCCTTTTTTTACCTAAAACCATTCTTTATATCCTGGGGAAAAGAAAACATAAAAGGGTGAGCTCAAATGCTCAGTAAGGGTAAACAAAAGAAATATAAATAAGAACATAGCTTTTGGAAATCTTAACCTGCAAAAGAGCTCATAATATCATAACATGGGATAAATCATAGAAGTGAAATGTAATCCCAATAATCATAACTTAAAACATGAAACTTTGTGGCATACACACATAATCATAGATAATCATTTCTTGTTAGTCAAGACTCACTGCCAAGACTATCTTAGTGGAAAAAGTCCCTTTCTGAACCGAGTCACCCTCGTTCCAGTCCTGTTTCACTGAACCGGTATAACCTACCATTCCATCCATGTCTATCTCATGAGATATAAAATCTTTACGCAATGCATTGGAGGGAGATATAGGTCCCACCCATCTCATAATGAATCCTTTCTTATGTGTGCCACATAATCATAAACCATACATCATAGCGTAACCCAAGTAATAAAAATGGAATTCTTAAACAACATGACATCATAAAACAATTCATATAAGATAAAGGAATTCATAAAAATATTTCCATCACAACATAATCAAATCCATGTAATAATAGGGATAAAAACAGAACCCTTTTATTATCTTAGATGGAAAATAATTTTGATAAAATACTTGAACTCCATTCTTGAGGAAAATATCCTTTCTACTTCAAAAACATTTTTCCTTTCATAACATGTCATACGACTTTAAAATAAAAGATGTTGATTAAAAATAAACTTGAAAACTTGTAAAGGAAGCTTCTTGGAAATAATGTTTTAAAAATCCATTTATGCTGTATAAGTTAAAAAAAACATTCTTCTCGTACTTTTGTCGGAAAAGTAAAAAAAAAATACCTCGTACGAAAAACGACAAAATATTTCATTCATATCCTTTACTAAAAATTTACCGAAGGGTAAAATTGAATAGAAAATATTGTATAAGGATATAAATATTACATATTGAGGAAACATGGATGTGGATGATAAAATACACCTCAGTAAATGCCAATGTATAAACAATCTCGGATAAAAATGAGATTGTGATATTTCCCTTACCTTAGGTCTGATTTGCTTTTTATGTGTCCGAAGCTCCTGTATAATGGTTTAAATAATGTTATTGACTTATTCCAGAATCATACATATTGATATGATATCATATATGGTCATATTCTTAGCTTCTTGTTAGAAATATTTCATTGTTACTTGTTACTCGGGTCTTTATTGCCTTTTGTTCTTATGCGTGTTTTGCCGAATAAATTCTTATTCTTCTTTTAAGGTTATAGATAACTTATATCCAGAATGGTATTAGTGTAAAATATATCATATTTATTCATTCAATTCATTTATATAATTACTATGTAATTATGATCATGTAGAACGAGTCGCATCACATCGTGGAGACGGTATTTCGTACGTACGCACGAGTGATGATATCGTTCCTATGGTCATGGAATTGTATTGGAGTATATGTATATTATTTCAGTATCAATATTACTTTATAATAATCATAAATAGTTACTCATTACACCATTATACCCATCCTTTTAAGGTGATGGTGGAAAATAGATTACACCACGGCGTGGAGACGGTATTCCGTACGTACGCACGCGCGGTGATTTCATTTTTCCGTAGGATGGATAGAAGGTGAATTAGGGTTGTTTAATATTTATAATAACATATCAGTATGTAAGTAATACTGATGTTATTACTTTATCATGAAACAACTAAAGAAGAAGAAGTTGAAGAAGAAATAAATTGAAAAGATCGGTAATGGATATTACCTCTTCTTTGGAACGCTTCTTTGAATCCTCCACTTAGGGAACTAAGATTGGTCTTTGAAGAAGACCAGGACCTCTAGGATTATTCTAGGGAAGTGGAGAGGAGATAATGACAGGGGTTGGCCGAGCTTGAGTGCTCAAATTGGTGTGAGGAGGAGGGGGAGGAGGTGCCCTTTTATAAGGGAGGAGAGGGGCACCTTAGGAATATCTCAAAATATTATTTTATATTAAAGTCAAAATCGGTTTATAATGGTTCCAAAGGGTCTTATTTCGAAGCTAAAGTGGGGATGGGTCGAACTCCTATCAACCAATAGGATTTAGACAAGTTTAGGTTATTATTTTAACCTTATCAATTAGATTTAACTCTAAGTTAAATAATTTAACTTTTACCGTGTCTTTTTGTTTTCTTACACTATATGGTTAATACACTTACTATAGCATGCCAAACGAACCCAAAATTGTTTATTATTAATATATATATCCTTATCTAAGTCATTTTGACGAACCTTAGATTTTTAGGAATAAAATAACAATTAATAATATAATATTTTATTTAAAAACTATTTTGTGTCAATTTTGACACTATTTGATATATGATTTTTGTGAAAGTCATAACAGAATTATATGTTCGAACCATGTTGATTAAATCAACACTAATATATAATAGTAACCTAGAAAATTATTGGAATTCATAAAAAGTCTCAAATTACATTTATTTTGGTGTTTATAACATCAATTATGTCAATATTTCATTAATAAGATAATTACTTCATCATCATTGTGTCATAAATAAATTACATTATTTAATGTCTAAAAATTATAAATAAAATACCATCATGTAGGAAATATTTTTAGCTTTCTAATGAATATTTATAGTCGAATTTATCTTATGTATAACCCCATATTAAAAATGATTTACTTATTAAACTTTGATTTTAACTATTTTAACCCTTCTTTAAATAAATTAATAATAAATGTCCTGATCTAATCCAAGTGGACCTAAATGGTCATATTTTATTCCTAAGTTTGTTTTTGGTCGAATTACAGTTGTTTAATAGAATTAGGACATGTGTTAGGGTAATAATAATATCATTTTTACCCTTAATTACCCTATTTACTTTTAACCGTGGTAAAAAAAAAGTAAAAAGTTACTATTCACCAAAAAATTATTTTCATCTCATTGAACCACATTTTAGTCCTTGATATTAACCGTGTCTCTCGGATTTTCGAAATTCCATTCACAGAAGCGGTAAAATTAAGTTTTATGCAAAATTCAGTTTTTAACCTACCACTTAGTGGTTTCACTATTAATCAAAAATTGAAAGTTTTCAGAAAAATACCAAAATTTCACCCTAGGCTAATTTCGATATTCCGAATCCAAAAATGAAGTCCATTTTGAAAAATAAAATTTATAAAATTTTAAAAAGTGGTTTTTACTATTCATAACGGGTAGTTTTATTTTAATAGCATATCGTTGTTTAGTGAAACTCGGTATTGCGTACTACACACGCTATCGAGGAAGGTCGCGATTGCGTGTAATGCAAGGCAAGTCAAGGATGTGTGTTATGCAAGCTTCTTTTGGTGTAGCGTACAACACAAGACCTTAATTAAATTAAAAGAATATTTTTCATAAAATCTCGGGCTGTTACATTCTACCCCCCTTAAAATGAATTTCGCCCTCGAAATTCGTCGGGGTTATAAATGGTTTACTACTCAAAAGTTTCTTTAATAGAAACCCACATCGTAAAAAGGAATACCAAAACCAATCTTTAAAAACTAATGTATGAAACGTAACGGTTACCCAAATAAACTAATCACTGGGTTTCCACATAGGTGAAAATATGGATATGGAAGAAAAATCTAACCATCATGTTCTGATGGAGAGTGGTAGAGAACATGGCTATGGAAAATCCAACAATCACAAATCCATAAATTTGTGACGATCTAAGGTACCATCTGATTAATCAGATATAAGAGCCCTAAGACAACATTTTTGGTTTTCAGGATCGTTTCCCTAAAGTTGAAGAATTTGAATTAGAATAAATACATACTTTATTTTGGTACAATCTCACTGTTGTTCGAGCCTTGAACAATTTCCACTTCATAAATAAATGAAGTTGAATTTGTTATTCGTGAAGTGTTAGCAGATCATGTGATAAAATGACGGGTCATTCCATCTGTCTCAAACAAAAGGTTAGAAAAAGTTATTAAATATACATAAGTCATTCTATAGTGAGATTAATCATATATGGTTCCTAAAATGGACTTATACTTCATATATCATACTGCTTAATATAATAAAACTAGCTTCTACTAAACAGGGACTTCCTGTAGGCCAGTGGTAGGCGATAAAGGCCAGTCGCACTTCGGTTGTGGGTTCGATTCCCACAGCCTTGTCCGACGCGATGGGATGTCGCCCGTCCTGCAGGTTTTCCTTTTTCTAAAACTATATTACTATAACATCCCATCAATAATATCGAGAAAAAAAAACTTCTATCCTTAAACAATACTAACTTATGTCCAATATAATTCATTCCAATCTTTAGGCTTATCCATAATACTGCAGTCTACTCTCATAACATAGTGAAAACGATTACCAAAGATTTAATACCATCGTTGAACCCCATATATCATAAGATATGTTTTGTTGGTCACATTCCAAACATTCAAAGGCCTTAATCATGTATTCTCTTGAATACCCATTGAACCTTAGTGAAAACTTGAATGCAGTTAAAAGTTAACACTTTCCACATACCAAAATCCTCAAAATTCTATATACTCAAACCATGATATCACTTAGTCCTTATATCAATCATGAGCTCATGAATACTGTTAAACATTTTATTTTCTCGTTTTCCCTTCATTATGCGCATATCATCTTATTTACAAAAATATCTCAATCACTTTGAATAACACATTAGACCAATACATAAATATTTCAATACTCCATGATACAACATTATTTTGGAATCCCATTACATAAACACTTAATAATTCCACCACATCGTTGTCATATTCAACATCACCAATAGTGATCGCATGTGACTTCCCTTTGTCCTTTGCCTTATGTGGTTGCTCATGTTGATCATCACTAACCCTTGGATTAGGGCATTTATTAGCATAATGCCCCATTTCCTTGCACTTGAAGCATTGAAGTGTTGGTGGTGCGTTCTCTGCAGTGTTTGATTTATTCACATCATTAGAAACTCTTTTTCCATTACCTCGACACTCAGTTGCTCGATGACCTTATTTTCCACACTTAAAACATTTTCTAGTCCCTTTAAGACAATCTCCACCATGCTTCTTTCCACACTTTGTGCATAAGGAAACATTCATCTTTTTTTCACCATTATTCTAAGATTTCTCCTTGAACTCCATCTTTCGTTTCTTGTCAAAACCATGAGATGGATATGTAACACCAACTTCCATTTCTAACTTGATAGCACAACGCACAATTTCTTCATAGCTACTAAAGTCTCTTATAGCTAATGCCCTTCGTAGACTTGGTTTTAAGCCACTGAAAAATCGATCAACTTTACTTTCAGGTTGGATGATAATGCCAGATACATACCTTGCAAGTCTTGTAAAATTTGCTTCGTATATACCAATAGATTCATCATCCTTCTGTTTTAGCTCAAGAAACTCCTTTTCCATCTTTGTTCGAAGAATACGAGGGAAGTACTTACTGAAAAACAAGTTCTTGAACTCGTCCCATTCCATGGACTCAATTTCATCTCTTGGCCTCGCAGTCTTGATAAGATTCCACCATTGATCAGCTTCACCTTCCAAACGATATACTGCTAAGATGACTTTATCATGTTCAGAACATTGAAGAACTGAAAATATCTTTTCAGTGGTACTGATCCATTGTTCACCAACAAGTGGGTCAGAAGACCCACTGAAAGAAGGTGGATGTTGCCTCATGAAGGACTCAATAAAATATTGTTCCCTTCTCTGCTCATTTGGAAGTCCAGAATGATTCATATCTTGTGTAAGTATAGCAATAAGATTTTTCACTCCATCTCCTATAACATTTGTTTGTTCAGGAGGACAATCATTGCATTGTCCATTGCATTGATCAACACGGTTCCTTCGGGTTCCAACCATCGTCTAAAACCCAAAAAGAATAGTGTGAGAGGAAAAAATCATGCTAGGGAAAACAACATAATAAAGGGGGAGTACCTTCAATATCTAACATCTTAGGTTTAATTCTATGATCGTTAGCGTAATTCTAGTACTATAACCTATATGTATACTTAACCTTAGGGATAGCCCTAGACATACCTTAGAAATATCTCTAGGGATCTCACTAACGTTTTCGCATCCTAGTTTCCAAAGGTTAACTAAACCTTTCCTCTGATACCAACTGTAGAGACCCGAAGCCTGACGTACATGGACATTACATTACTTTTTCGGAACATTTAGTACATAACAAACACACACACACAAGGATCGTAATAGTTTAGTGTATTTGGAAACTCAGAACGTAATCTTCTAATCGTGGTGAAAGATCTTCAATATCTCCCATAAAGATCTTCCAATTTTTTTTTACCTAAAACCTTTCTTTTTATCCTGGGGAAAATAAAACATAAAAGGGTGAGCTCAAATGCTCAGTAAGGGTAAACAAAAGAAATATCAATAAGAACATAGCTTTTGGAAATCTTAACCTGCAAAAGAGCTCATAATATCATAACATGGGATAAATCATAGAAGTGAAATGTAATCCCAATAATCATAACTTAAAACATGAAACTTTGTGGCATACACACATAATCATAGAGAATCATTTCTTGTTAGTCAAGACTCACTGCCAAGACTATCTTAGTGGACAAAGTCCCTTTCTGAACCGAGTCACCCTCGTTCCAGTCCTGTTTCACTGAACCGGTATAACCTACCGTTCCAGCCATGTCTATCTCATGAGATATAAAATCTTTACCCAATGCATTGGAGGGAGATATAGGTCCCACCCATCTCATAATGAATCCTTTCTTATGTGTGCCACATAATCATAAACCATACATCATAGCATAACCCATGTAATAAAAATGGAATTTTTAAACAACATGACATCATAAAAAAATTCATATAAGATAAAGGAATTAATAAAAATATTTCCATCACAACATAATCAAATCCATGTAATAATAGGGATAAAAACAGAACCCTTTTATTATCTTAGATGGAAAATAATTTTGATAAAATACTTGAACTCCATTCTTGAGGAAAATATCCTTTCTACTTCAAAAACATTTTTCCTTTCATAACATGTCATACGACTTTAAAATAAAAGAAGTTGATTAAAAATAAACTTGAAAACTTGTAAAGGAAGCTTCTTGGAAATAATTTTTTAAAAATCCATTTATGCTGTATAAGTTAAAAAAAACATTCTTCTCGTACTTTTGTCGGAAAAGTAAAAAAAAATACCTCGTACGAAAAAAGACAAAAGATTTCATTCATATCCTTTACTAAAAATTTACCGAAGGGTAAAATTGAATAGAAACTATTGTATAAGTATATAAATATTACATATTGAGGAAACATGGATGTGGATGATAAAATACACCTCAGTAAATGCCAATGTATAAACAATCTCGGATAAAAATGAGATTGTGATATTTCCCTTACCTTAGGTCTGATTTGCTTTGTATGTGTCCGAAGCTCCTGTATAACGGTTTAAATAATGTTATTGACTTATTCCAGAATCATACATATTGATATGATATCATATATGGTCATATTCTTAGCTTCTTGTTAGTAATATTTCATTGTTACTTGTTACTCGGGTCTTTATTGCCTTTTGTTCTTATGCGTGTTTTGCCGAATAAATTCTTATTATTCTTTTAAGGTTATAGATACCTTATATCCAGAATGGTATTAGTGTAACATATATCATATTTATTCATTCAATTCATTTATATAATTACTATGTAATGATGATCATGTAGAACGAGTCGCATCACATCGTGGAGACGGTATTCCGTACGTACGCACGAGTGATGATATCGTTCCTATGATCATGGAATTGTATTGGAGTATATGTATATTATTTCAGTATAAATATTACTTTATAATAATCATAAATAGTTACTCATTACACCATTATACCCATCCTTTTAAGGTTATGGTGGAAAATAGATTACACCACGGCGTGGAGACGGTATTCCGTACGTACGCACGCGCGGTGATTTCATTTTTCCGTAGGATGGATAGAAGGTGAATTAGGGTTGTTTCATATTTATAATAACATATCAGTATGTAAGTAATACTGATGTTATTACTTTATCATGAAACAACTAAAGAAGAAGAAGTTGAAGAAGAAAGAAATTGAAAGGATTGGTAATGGATATTACCTCTTCTTTGGAACGCTTCTTTGAATCCTCCACTTAGGGAACTAAGATTGGTCTTTGAAGAAGACCAGGACCTCTAGAATTATTCTAGGGAAGTGGATAGGAGAGAATGGCAGGGGTTGGCCGAGCTTGAGTGCTCAAATTGGTGTGAGGAGGAGGGGGAGGAGGTGCCCTTTTATAAGGGAGGAGAGGGGCACCTTAGGAATATCTCAAAATATCATTTTATATTAAAGTCAAAATCGGTTTATAATGGTTCCAAAGGGTCTTATTTCGAAGCTAAAGTGGGGATGGGTCGAAATACTATCAACCAATAGGATTTAGACAAGTTTAGGTTATTATTTTAACCTTATCAATTAGATTTAACTCTAAGTAAAATAATTTAACTTTTACTGTGTCTTTTTGTTTTCTTACACTATATGGTTAATACACTTACTATAACATGCCAAAAGAACCCCAAATTGTTTATTATTAATATATATATCCTTATCTAAGTCATTTGGCCGAACCTTAGATTTTTAGGAATAAAATAACAATTAATAATATAATATTTGATTTAAAAACTATTTTGTGTCAATTTTGACACTATTTGATATATGATTTTTGTGAAAGTCATAACAGAATTATATGTTCAAACCAAGTTGATTAAATCAACACTAATATATCATAGTAACCTAGAAAATTAGTTGAATTCATAAAAAGTCTCAAATTACATTTATTTTGGTGTTTATAACATCAATTATGTCAATATTTCATTAATAAGATAATTACTGCATCATCATTGTGTCATAAATAAATTAAATTATTTAATGTCTAAAAATTATAAATAAAATACCATCATGTAGGAAATATTTTTAGCTTTCTAATGAATATTTATAGTCGAATTTATCTTATGTATAACCCCATATTAAAAATGATTTACTTATTAAACTTTGATTTTAACTATTTTAACCCTTCTTTAAATAAATTAATAATAAATGTCCTAATCTAATCCAAGTGGACCTAAATGGTCATATTTTATTCCTAATATTGTTTTTGGTCGAATTACACTTGTCCAATAGAATTAGGACATGTGTTAGGGTAATAATAATATCATTTTTACCCTTAATTACCCTATTTACTTTTAACCGTGGTAAAAAAAAGTAAAAAGTTACTATTCACCAAAAAATTATTTTCATCTTATTGAACCACATTTTAGTCCTTGATATTAACCGTGTCTCTCGGATTTTCGAAATTTCATTCACAGAAGCGGTAAAATTAAGTTTTATGCAAAATTCAGTTTTTAACCTACCACTTTGTGGTTTCACTATTCATCAAAAATTGAAAGTTTTCAGAAAAATACCAAAATTTTACCCTAGGCTAATTTCGATATTCCGAATCCAAAAATGAAGTCCATTTTGAAAAATGAAATTTATAAAATTTTAAAAAGTGGTTTTTACTATTCATAACGGCTAATTTTATTTTAATAGCATATCGTTGTTTAGTGAAACTCGGTATTGCGTACTACACACGCTATCGAGGAAGGTCGCGATTACGTGTAATGCAAGGCAAGTCAAGGATGTGTGTTATGCAAGCTTCTTTTGGTGTAGCGTACAACACAAGACATTAATTAAATTAAAAGAATATTTTTCATAAAATCTCGGGCTGTTACAAGCGGGCTGGGCCGCCTGCCCAGTGGGCCGGGCCACCACCTAGCGGGCTGGGCTGCGCCCCTCCGCGGGCCGCCTTTTTGGGCCACCCCTTTGTGGGTTGGGCCTCCCTTGCAGGTCACCCCTTTGCAGGTCGGGCTGCCCTTTCAGGCTTCCCCTTTTGCAAGCTAGGACAAACCTCAGCCTAGCAGACTGAGTTTTCCACTGTCCAGCACAGACCGGGTCGGGTCAGGTGGGTCTGACCGGGTCGGACTGAACCCGGGCCCAGAAAAACTTAAAGGGCCTTATCTTGAGAACCGTATGTCCATTTGTCAAACCTTTTGTCGAATTGGAATATTTGGAGTGAGACAGTCCTTTTTCCTTAATCTATGTGAGTTTTGGAGATACATGGAGTACAGCCGGGTTGGATTGCACCTGAATCCAAACGAGCTCTGGACACTAAAATACTAATAACACACAGAACGAGCATCTGATTGATGTTTCGTCTATTGTGTTGGAACCCTTATGACATAGAGAATGACCGGGTTACTTGTTTGTGAGAGTTTTTACTAGTTGTAATACAAATGATGGCTTGTGGAGTAGTTCTCCCAAGCACGCTACATACGGGACCCTGCGACTAGCTGAGACTTGATGACTGTTGATTTTTCGACTCTGTGTGAATCGATGACCCAATGGGGAGCGCCTCTATGCGACATGGTAGACCCACTGTGGGGAGTGCCTCTATGTGATGCAGCAGACGCAATATACTCGACAGTAGGAGTACGTAAGCATTCCATGGTGGGGAGCGCCTTTGTGTGAGGCAGTAGACCCATGGTACACTACATGAAAAGTATCTCAGTAGTCCAAGGTTGGTTGGAAGTGTGTCTGTGTGACATAGCAGGCCCACTGTACTCGATAGAGGAGGATCTATTCAGTAGCCGTGGTGTTCGATGTTGTGACATGGAATGTTACTTGTTACTATCATTAGAGAATCCCATGGCTAGTTATCGGCATTTATATTGATCCTGTGTGGGTCATCATAATAATCCTGTTCCTCTAAGTTGTATGCCTGGATTGAGTTGAGTCTTAACTGTGTGGTACATTACCTTTGTGGTGTTACCTTCATGGTGTTACCTTCATGTTGTTTCCTTTGTGGTTTTTTCTTTTTGGAACTCTGGGAGACCTTTGCGGGTCTCGGGATCCCTATTAATTATTGTTATACTCACCCATTCACGGACTATTCCCGCACCTTGTTGTGTCTTGTGCAGATTACGAGCAGCTAGGCTGAGGTTTGAGGGAGCCAGAACAATGTGGTACTTGGAGGAGATAGGCGAACGTGGAGTGCTGAGGAGGTGATCTGTACCTACCCATTAGGTAGGAACCTTGGAGGATGACTCAGTAGCTTTTTTCCCTTTTTGAGTTGTATTTTTCATTTCAGTTGTATTTTTACTTTTCAGTTGTACATGTACTTTCAGTTGGGCTTGTATTCTAGCCCCATTTATATTTAGCACTCTTTTACTCTAGTAGTTAAATTCATAGTGGATTCTTGTTGGGTTCTCTGACCATGTTTTTGTACATATTTAAATGTAATTCCTTCCCATTTTAGGGAATATTCCTTTCATTGCTAGTCACCAGCCCCAGGCCGATGGCAGGAGAGCTTGGTGTAGTCACTGCACAGGCCCTGGGGGACGGGTTATGACAAATTGGTATTAGAGGAGTTAGTTCTACCAAAGAAATAAGATTTTTATCTTTTCAATGTAGAAATAGTGTTAAATGTTTTGAGTGTGGTTTTATATTTGGGGAGTCCAGTGTTGGTGTGGCGACTAACATATCCATACACAAGGACCCCAAATTCTGATTTCCAACTCAGTGCACAGAAACAATGATTGCCTGTGTTTTTGAAGAGTTTTTCTTGTGACTTCTTTGGAGTTAGCTCAATAGGTATAACTTAATGACCATGACACACCTATTCCTTATCAAGATGCTTCCACATAGAAAACCAGCTAGGATTTCCAAGAGAGTACATGATGACGGACCACCGAGCGACGAGGCTCCAGTACAGGGCCCTATTACTATGTTGGCACCTTGAGGTGGTGTACCAGTAGCACCACCACCTATTAGGAAATAGTTACCACCAACTACACTGGTGGACAGTGCATGCCGACTAAGTGCGTTGCATGAGTTCCAACAATAGAGGTCTCCAAGGTTTCGAGGTGAGGCAGATTCCTAGGTAGCTGATGGATGGATGGAGGTTGTGGCTAGAGTTTTCCACCTAGTTGGGAGTCCAGTTGTGTAGATGGTGATCCAAGCTACATGTCTTTTCCAGTATGTGACCATGAAGATGGTCTGCAGGGTAATGAGGATTCGATACTTGGACCCTTTATTGAGATGGTACCTTCAGGTAGTATGCTAGATATATCATTTCCTGTTGGTTAGCAGTTAAAACCGGCAGTGTTAGTAGAGGACACATGTAGGCTTAGTGACTTACATGTGTTTCAGCATTCGGTACCCCTCAAGTTCCGAGGCGTGCTTGACTCCCAGGCGGTTAAGGACTGGCTTGAGGAGGTGGATGAGAGTTCTCTAGAGCTTCTATAGCTTCAGAAGGATGACATGTCGATAGGTGCATATTCATCGAGGTGTATCGATCATTCCTGGTAATCGATGAATACTGTAAGATCAGTGATTCAGGGATCAGACTTCCGAGCGAGGTGTGTTTAAGGACATCTATGCTAGAACTATTCTTATATGAATTCCTACATGTGTTAGGGTGTTAAAGAGAACCATTGTGGTTGAATGTTCTTTGGCTGAGCGGATATAGCAAGTGAATGTTTTTAGTGGGAAAGCAGGAAACTGGTGCCAGTCTTAGAGACTTGGGCATGTAAAATGTTTCCGGAAGGGGATGTGATAGGGAAAGATGAATCTGCAGAGCTGTAGACGTGGAAGTAGAGTTAGAAGTGAATAATGAGGTGGTGTTCATTTCAACATGTTACAATCACCCACATTTGTGGTCCCCACCGGGATCACAGAGCTAGAGGATAGGGGAAGGGAGTAGCTGCATGCAATCAAGGGGTGTGACCCAAGGGCTCTATAAATGATTCGAGGTACAGTCTGTGTCTACTACTGGCTGCCATATTAATAGACATAGGTACCGATCATTCCTTCCTTCCACGAATCTTGTCTAAGACCTATATTTTTTGGTTAAACTGTTGACTTGACCCTCTGTAAGGAGAAACCTTTGGGAGGAGACTCGATAATCACACTTATACCGATGGTGTGATTTTCCCCTTGAGGTGAGTGTTTCAGTTGGAACCTCTTGGTGGAAGCATCGAGGCCTTACGACATTAGTTTGGGTTTGGAATGGACATCCATAGTTCATACTCCGACTTACTATATTAGGAAAAAGGTTGTGGTTTATCTACAATATGGGAGTGAGGTTTTCTTTAGATAGTGAGAAAAAGGTAATCCCATGAAGTACATGATTAACTCATGCATTGGAGGGTGCAGCCGATCACTCTTTAGTCGGTCATCCTTACTCTGATGGCAGCAAGAGTATTCAGTTTTCAGTTCCCAACAAGAGTGGCAGAGTGTGGGGAAATACTTTCAAAAAATATTTCCAAGATTACCTCCCCAAAGGGAGAGGGACTTATAATTTCTTTGGGTACTACCAGAGTTTTGAACTTGACTTCTCCAGGGTAGCAGTACCCTTGTTAGCTTTGACAAAGAAGGGGGAGCCTTTACTGTGAATAGAGAAGTGTCAGCAGATCTTTTAGAAGATGAGATACCGATGATGGCTAGAGTTTCTCCAGGACTATGACTTTAAGATAGTCTATACTACTCAGAATGGAAACATGGGAGTAGATGCACTCAGCAGGTGGTCTGGTCTATAGTTGCTTAGTGAGGCGAAAACCAGCTAGTCGTGATGTGTATATCATTTGGGGATAGAGATGGAGAAGCATACCTCCAATCTATGAATGTCACTTTTCCAATTCTTCAGTGAGTTCAGAAGGCACAACTTGGAACATTGACTGTGAGGCCCGATGTGCTCAGATATCCTCAAGACGGTTTCCTGAAGGATTTCCTGAATGTGGGGACAACATCATCCTCTACAAAGGAAGCACCATGGTACCCATGAATCTTTTGGAGGAGTTGTTTATGGAGTTCCAAATGCCCCCTCTAGTTGTAGATCCTGGTGTGGAAAATATTTACTAGGACCTCCAACGTCAGCACTGGTGGGCAGGGATGACGAATGTAGTGGAATAGTGTTTTTCACGATGCCTCACTTGTCAGCAAGTGAAGCCTAAAAATTAGGTTCCAACAAGCTTAGAAAAAATACTAGAGGTGATAGAGTGGAAGTGGGATGGGATCTCTATGGAATTTGTTATAAGGCTTTCATGTATGTCCAGGGGACAAGATTCTATATGGGTGATCATTGACCGACTCACCAAGTTAACCCACTTCCTACCCATCTGAGAGTAGGGATCAGTAGATGGATTGGGACGCCTCTATATACAGGAGACTATACGACTTCATGGGGTGCCATCGATAGTCATCTCTGACCATGACACATGTTTTACATCCCAATTTTGGATGGGATTATAGGAGGAGTTCTTGACTCTGCTATGTTTGAGGACCTTCTTTCATCATCAGGCGGATGGTTAAATGGTGTGGACCATTCTGAAACTGGA
This sequence comes from Viscum album, assembly GCA_963277665.1. NCBI lineage: Eukaryota > Viridiplantae > Streptophyta > Magnoliopsida > Santalales > Viscaceae > Viscum > Viscum album. The sequence continues at coordinate 1,469,257,821 of OY728132.1, forward strand.
GGACATGTTTTGTGCATGCGTCTTATATTTTGTCCACAGTTGGGAGGAACAATTTCCCTTGGTGTATTTCACATAAAACAACATTTATCACTCCACCATCGGTATGCCACTATTTGAGGCCCTGTACAATCGACCGTGCAGATCACCTCTATGGCGGACAGACCTAGGGGAGTCATCACTTATGGGTCTAAAGTTGGTACGAGCTACCACTGAGAAGGTGAGGATTATCTAGGAGTGGATTAAGACTATGCAAAGTAGACAAAAGTCTTATTCCAATAAGAGACAGAGACCCATGGGATCAAAGGAGGGAGACCATGTCCTCCTACAGGTCTCACCCCAAAGAGGTTTGCGAAGGTTTGGCAGGGGTGGCATAATTTCTCTAAGGTTCATTAGACCTTTCTAGATTCTCAGAAAAGTGGGAGAGGTGGCATACCATCTATCTCTTTTTCCATAGATACACCTCGTGCATAATTTTTTTCATGTGTAGAAACTGAAGAGATTCGTGCATGATCCATTGCATGCCATCATCTAGGGAGAGTTGGACTTTGACGATGGGGAAAATTTTACAGAGATCCTGGTAGGGATAGAGGATCGACATGAGTGAGTCCTACATGGATGGATGATCCCTCTAGTGCGTTTTTGGTGGTAGCATGGGGACCTCCAGGAGAGCACATGGGAGAAAGAGGCTCATATTTTTTCTCAGAACCCTCATTGGTTTTATTTTCCTTTATTATGGATTTTGAGGACGTAGAGCCCTATGGTGGGGAGAATATAATTTCCTGGAATTTTGGTATAACTATTTTTAATTATATGGAATTATTTTGAGACCATAAAATCTAACGGCGTGTGATTCTGAGGCCCGGAGTGCCTAGATTGATCCGTAGAAGTTTTGGTATTCTTTAATTAGCACTTGTAAAAAAATTTCCCAAAAATGAGGAATAAATATTAAACTGTTGCCCGAATCAGAAATCTGAGGCCACTGTTGCATTCAAGATGACAGGTTTACCCTAGTCCCGACTTAATTATAGTTGGCATAGGCCTCCTGTGAGAAAACCTGAAAATGGAATAACTGTAAACATAATAATTAAATAAAGTTATTTTAGTTTTAAAATTCTTATAACTCATGAATAGTAGCTTAGATTAACAATCTGATACCACCACTGAGCTCATGAGGGTATGATCTCTTTAGGCAAATATTAAAATTGTCTAATGGGAGCCACTAGTGAATGTTAGTTTTTGGCGACAAATAAAATAATTAAGTGAAAATTATTTTATTATAAAATCTATAACATCCAAATGGTAACTTGGATTGAAAATCTGAGAGTACTTTTGAGACTTTTGGGGTGTTTTGTCCTTAGGCAGAGCCTGACCTTGACCGGCGCGGGTCGAGGATGAACATTTAAAATTTATTGAACTTTTTTTTTCAGGTACGTTCAATAATCGCACGAGCGGTGTTTTATAATTTTTGAACCGGTGCTCAAATTAAAAATATGAAGGCACCATTGAATTCGTAGTGCTATGATTCACTTAAGGGAGACATTACATTGACCACAGTAGGTATAGAGAAAAAGTTCTGTTTTGTGAGTTTTTAAAAGAAAATAAATGAAATAATTCTATTTTTTATGTTTATTTCATATCCTCCAATGAACAAGAAAAGGGTGGAGCCAACGATGTGTCAAGGAAATGAATAGATTGAACTTCCAATCCTAAGTAACGACGCCGTTGGGGAATTAGGAAGGTTCTTAATTTATGAGCCCCCATTAATTCCCCACAATGTTACTTACCCTCCACCTCTCCTATATATATGGTGTTTGGGGAGGGGTATCGACAAAGAATTTCCATGCAACGAAGTTCTGAAGGAGAATCACGACACTGAACCCTTAGAGGATGGAGCCGATCCCAGTAGGACATGATGGGTGACACCAAAACACGAACCGGAGGATGACATACGAGCGACATCATTGGGAACCTGTTGCGAGAATGAAGAAAATGAATCACCTTCAAGAGCGAATGCTCTCCAATGGGTTTTAAAGGTAGGTGGTTTATTCATTTACGCATTTTTAATGATTTTATCTTCCCCGTTCTTTCCTAATACGAATAATGCTGACCAACTGAATAACAGGTTGACCCGTGATTCATTCATTTTTTGCAGGAGGTTGTTGTGGGGTATCATTGTTTGGTTTTTTCTATTTTTTTATTCAATTGATTATTAAACCCTTAATCCCCCCTCATGTTTACGAGATAATGTAGAGGGCGTGGGCCAAATGAACTTGGACCAAACCCTCTAATATCTTTCAATCCTTGCGTCTCCATAGAAGACCACCAGCGCAAAGACAGTGACCGGCTACGATGAAGGAATGCGATGATGCACGCCGAAAGAGGAGGTCATGACACAAATCTGCATTGGTCATCAGAATGGAAGGCACCAGTCTACTATGGAGGAGGTACGATGCACCATCGTGCACTGCCGGTGTGCAAGGGGCTGTGGCTTGTTAGCCACGACAGTCAGGGAAAAAAATCAGCTCATCTGCCGACTGTGGAAGGGTAGGGTAGGGCACCGTTGCACAAATTTGGTGAGAAGGAGGCCTTGGTCCAAGCCATGGTGGAGGAGGCTGAACCCATGCTTCTGATGGGCCACCACTAGTGGGCTCCCCCGTGCCGCCTAGCGAAAGTCCTGCGGGCCGCACCTTACACAGCCAGGCCGCCCTCCTATTGGCCGCCACCCAGTGGGATGGGCCGCGCCTCACCACGGGCTTCCCATTTTTGGGTTGGGAATGAACTCATCTCAGCAGGTCGAGTCTGCCATCGTATAACCCAGAATGGGTCAGGCTAGGTTGGTCCGACCGGGTGAGAGTAGACCCGGGTCCAATCGGGCCCTGAAACACTTAAAAGGACTTATCTAGGAACTTGACATCCACTTGACAAACCTTCTACATTTTTTAGATATAAGGAGTGATATGGTCCTTTTGAACTACTGTATGAGTGTTTTGGAGAAAAGTGGAGTTTGGACGGGTTGGATCACACTCGAATCCAACTGGGCCCTCGACACTGAAATGCCAATAACACACAGACCGAGCATCTAATTAACGCGCCGTCTATTGCGTTGGAACCCTTATGACATGGATAATCATTAGGTAACTACTTTGTGAGAATTTTTACCATTTTTAATATGACAGATGGCTTGAGGAGCGGTTCTCCCATGTGCACTATATATGGAACCCAACGACTGATTGAGACTTGACGACTACTAATTCTTCAACTCTATGTGACTTGACAATCCAGTAGGGGCAACCTTTGTGTGACACGATAAAACCTTTTTGGGGAGCACCTCTGTGTGATGTGGCAGACCCATGGTACTTGACAGGAGGAGAACCTTAGTAGGCCATGCTAGGGAACAACTCTATGTGATGCAGGAGACCCACGATACTCGACAGGAGGAGTACCTCAGTATTCCAAGGTTAGTGGGAAGCACCTCTGTGTGATGCAGTAGGTCTACTGTACTCAATAGAGGAGCAGTTATCTAGTATCCAAGGTGTTCGATGTTGTGACTGGGGCTGTTACTTGTTACTATCCCTAGAGATTCTCATGGCTGGCTATTAGCATTCATAGTGATCCTATCTGGGTCAACATCATAATTTTATTTCTCTAAGTTGTATGACTGGTTTGAGCTGAGTATTACCTGAGTGGTACTTTAGCTTTGTGGTGTTACCTTCTTGGTTTTACCTTTTTGGATTTTACTTTTTGTATCTCTGGGAGACCTTTAGGGGTCTCGAGGTCCCTACTAAGTATCGTTATACTCACCCCTACAGTGGTTATGCCCGCACCTTGTTATGTCTTATAGAGACGACGAGTAGCTGGGCTAAGGTTTGAGGGAGCCAGGATTGAGTGGTATGCGAAGGAGATAGGAATACGTGGAGTTATGAGGAGGCTATCTATACCTACCCTTAAGGTAGGACCCTCAGAGGATGACTCAGTAGCCATTTTCCCTTTTTCAGTTGTATCATTACTTTCAGTTGTATTTTTCCAATTCATTTGTACTTGTACTTTTAGCTGGGCTTGATTTCCAACCCCATTTACATTCAACACTCTTTTACTCCACCAGTTTACATCACAATTGCTTCTTATTGTGTTCTCGGACTATGTGTTTGTATAGGTTTAAAGGTAATGCCTTCCCGTTTTAGGTAATATGCCTTTCAGTGCTAGTCACCAGCCCCTGGCCTATGGAAGGCGTGCTTGGGTTAGTCACAACACGGGCCTCGGGGGATGGGTCGTGATAGATATACTTCCTATGTTTAAGGTTATAGGCTTATAAAATCATCCTCAATATGTATTGGCTATATTAGTTGCAGGATATTGTGGATTATTTTGGAGGCATGTAGTATTCATTGATACTGATGGATATACTGTGGTATTTGATTGAAAAGGAGACCCTTAGATGGGTTAGAGGTTTGTTATTTTCTTTGCATCTGTGATAGCTGAGTTTATGTTGAATCATTGGAGGTTTAACCCCCAATGTTTCCCAGGGTTGTGGAAGAGTACCCTGATGTCTTTCCGAAGAATGATGTAGCATTACCACTACAACGAGAGATCGATTTTAGGTTTGAGATAAAGTCAAGGGTTACTCCTCTCTGAATATATTTGTATATGATGGTTCCTTCTGAGTAATGAGATCTTTGAATATAGCTTGATGATATGTAATAATGAGATTTTGTTTGTCCAAGTGTGTCACTATGGGGAGAACTAGTTTTCTTCACAAAGAACATGGATGAGATTTTGTTTGGTCAGGATGTCATTAAATATGGGTGAAGGATGAGGATATTTAAAATACTTATTTCTATTCCCATAATGGGCGTTATGAGTTCATTATGATGTTGTTTTGTGTGATTAAAGGTCCAATTTGTTTTACTGTTTTGATGATTGTATTGTTATGAGAGTTTCTAGATAAGTTCTTAGTGTCTTTCATCGACGAGATAACTCCACATTTAATGAAAAGCATGCAAGGAATCTGCATTCTATTTTGGGAGTTTTTCTTCATGAGAAGTTGTTTTTTATTTATCAAAGGGTGAGTTTTTTATTGATTAATTATGTTTCTTGGGGCTTGAAATTTCCCTTTAGGGATTATCTGTGGGTCCTTAGATGATAGAGGAAACTTTTTCATGGGAATCCCCTAAGACAATGACATAGATGTATATTTTCCCTAGTCTTGTAGGATATTACCAGAGGTTCATAGCATATTTCTATAACTCTTTGTCTCCTATAACATCCTTGAAAAAAAGTATTAGTTATTCTTATTGACTGAACAATTTCAAATATATTTCAACTATCTGAATGAGAATTTTTTCAGTTCTCCTGGACCTTATTTTGTACTAGAGGGAGCTCAGTTCATGTTTCTCTATAAGGCTTCATGTCTTGGATTGGGATGTCCATTGATATAGTATAGATTGGTTTTTTCTTATGGGTCATAGTAGTTACATCCACATGATCATAACTATGCCACCCATGATATTCAGTTGGTGGAATTTTATTTATTTTATTTTTTTGCAACATTACTTAATTTCAATTGTTTTTTGGTTTTCACTAATCATAATAGATTGAGGTAAGTATTATCTAAACATGACATGAATTTTCATCAGTGAAAGGGGATGGAATTATTTTAGGATTATGTTTTTTAGATTTTATATAAACTTGGAAATGGAAATTTTTTAGCCGATGCGCTATGTAGAAAGTCATATAGTGATGTCGTGAATGAATCTAGGGATTCCTAGAGAGTCATAGAAGAACTCCCAATGATTCATCTTAATATAAAATATTTTAGTAGAATAGGTTGCCTTTTCTATGTGATGGTGTATTCATCTTTGGTGACGATGGTGGTGGAGTCCTAATTTGGGGTATCTGATATGAAGGTATAGATAATAGAGTTGTTTTAGGTTTTTCCATTGATGGTTGGTCAGAAGATATGCATCCCTAGATGTTGTTTTGGGAATGTATTTTCATCCCTTTGGTAATGTGTGAGATGGTTCTCTTTGAATTACATAGATCACCTTTGGTAGTATATCCTGATGCGAAAATGATGTCATTCGAATTAAGAGGTCATTTTTAGTGGACATATTAAAAATGTGTAATTCCTTAGAGTGTTTCTTGATGATATGTCAACTAGATGGTGAAGGTTTAACACCATGTTCCTAGTGGTTTTCTCCAACCACTAGATATTAACCATTGGAAGTGGGTGGATATATTAAGGTAATTCATTACTAGTTTACCTCAACCTCAGGGAGGCTATGATTATATATAGTTGATAATGTATTTTTTGAAAAAATCATCCCACTTCATAGAGATTATGGAGTTGAGATTACTAGAGGTTTTGTCCACAAATTATCTAGAGGAGGTGATTAGACTCCTTGGATTCCTAAAAATGATTGTATCTGATTGTGATCCTCATTTTATATCCAATGTGTGGAGGTATATAGTACATGATTTGGGCTCTTATTTTTTACTTATAAGTTCTTTTTATCCATATATGGATGACCATATATAGAATACCATTCAGACTCTTGAGGATACATTTTCATCTAGTGTCCTATATTTCAAAGGTTCATGGATGAGGCACTTTCCCTATATTTAGTTTTCTTAAAATAATAGTTTTCAAAACAACATTGATATTTAACTATTTGAATAATTTTATAGATGACCATTTTACTCTCATTTATTCTAGAATAGGGTTGTAGAGTCTAAAATTCAAGGATTGAAACTAGTATGGAATACAGAAGAGATGGTTCAGGTAATTCATAAGAGTAAGAAAGAATAGGTGGATCATCACAAATCCTATGTTGATCATATTAGGAGATATATAGAGTTTGAAGATGGATATCATGTTTTTTGAAGGTGAATCCTCTTCATCGATAGTGATGGTTTAGTCACGATATTAAGCTATCTCCATGGTTCATTGGGCCTTTTGAGGTTTTGGCTCATATTAGAGTCATTTCATATTGTATAGCACTACCCTCATTGATGAGCCAAATACATGATTTTTTTCACATGACACATCACCATATTTATCTTCTTGATGACTCTTATTTAATCGATTTTCTAAATATTATTATTGATAGTGATACGACATTTGAGGAGTGGCCTTTGGGGATCTAAGACCTCTAGAAGACGGTGCTATGTGATAATTCTATTCCATTGGTCAGTATCTTGTGGTGGAATAATTGAATGAAGGATAGTACCTAGGAATTTGAGTCACACATTCTAGATCAGTACAATAATCTGTTTTTTTGTTCATCTCTTCTTTTGTAGCATTGTTCAATTGTAATTATTGAACACTTTTCTATTTTATACGATGGTTCCATGTTGTTTCTTTTTTGAAATGTTTCTCTCATTTGAGAGGTATCAACCCGAGGAGAGTGTTAAAGATAAGATTGTTGTTGTTTCAAGTCAATTTGTGGTTTTTATGATTAGGTGGTTGAGATCCTATAATGGATAGATCCTTGATAAGTATCTTACAGGGTGTCTAGATAGATGGCCCATATTTTTCCTCTCAAGGATTAGTATTGATTCTCAAGGAAGAGAATCATTTGACAGTAATCTAATGTAATGGAATATTCTTATCCATTAAATTAATTTTCTAGTTGTATCTCTTCGGGTGTGTTTCCATGCCTATACCCTAGTTTTTTTATGGTTTTTTCTCATCTAGTTGAATTGACTATGTGAGTGAGTCGGCTACATGAGCGATCAGCTACATGAGTGAATCATATTCCTGAGAAAAAAAACTATGTGAGTGGTTGAAAACACGGTTGGATTGACTAAATGTATGTATTAACTATGTGGATGGATCATATACCTGAATAAGCTACATGGATGGATCAACTACATGAATTAGCAACGTGGATTTTTTTCCAATTTCATGAAGACGACCATGTGTGTCTTTTGGGGGTGTGAATCAAGGTCCTTAAAAGGATGGTTCATAAAGGATAATTATATCCTTTATTTTTTAGATTAAATAGGATATAAAAAAGTATTTTTTGTGTGAAATTTAATGATATCCACAATAATTGGATAAGTTAATATTTTATGATATGGAATTCTGATAATCTCATATATATTTACCCAAAAACAAATATCATTTACTTTGTTCTTTTCTACTTAATTTCTCTTGATATTAGAGGTTATTAAACCTTTACTTGGATTAATGAAATCTTGTTGTGGTTTATTCATGTTTTTATAGAGGATATTCCATACTGTGTGTACCCTATGTTTTTGGTACAATGAACCGCATGAAGCTTATTCCATCCTAGGTGAGTTATACCTATTCTATTTAGTGGTTTCTTACCATTTGATCTCATTTCCCCTTGTATATTCTTCTCATCCTATGGTATTTAATCTCCAATATTATTATTGGTTTTTATCATATTTTGGTGTGTTGATGGCATGATGTTCGTTTGATATATTTTTTCTGTACAGGAGAGGTGATTGAAGATCTGTAACATTAGTCAATTATCTAGTGAATAATGTTAACACTTTGGAGGTTTGAGATTAGTTAATTCATTTATAATTATTTTTAGTCATAAATTTAGAATTTTTAGTGAATTGGATGGTAGTGGAAATAACCTAATAAATGTTTAACTGAATTAATAAATATTTTTTTATAACAATCACTTGTTGTTTCATTCTATTGCAATATTAGTTTGAATCATGATTTTTATAGATAGCATTACTTCTTTGTCATTCTTGTCACCATGTCTTGTTATACCGTGGATTATCGTGTTTTCTTGATGGAAAATGGTACTAAACATAATGATATAATTTATTGATTAATTTTCTGATGAATTAAAGAAGATTCATTACAAGGTAATATAGTGTTGTTGTAATTTGATATTATAAAATTAATTAAACATGCATGTTTAATTAAATATGATCTTCCATGTGAATAATGGAGATGATAAAGAACCTTAATCATGTAAATTCTTTTTGATAATGACAAAAATCCATCTAAAATAAGAATTTTTCTTCTCTAAGTTTGTTAAAGTCTGAATTAATGCTAAGATAATGTTTTACATTTTGATAGCTTTTTATATCTGGATGTCTTAGGTATCCTGAAGTTGAAACCTATGATAACGAATTACCTAACTCAATATAGAATAAGAACCCATTGGGTGAAGATATTTTCTTAGACCGAATGTTCTCATTGTTTAAAAGTATCATTACTTGTCCTAGGGCATTATTTTTCTACATTATTGTGTATTCTGAGTTCCAAATTCTAGAAGATGTGATAGATTTATTATTCTTGAAGGAAGGTTACCATGTTTTAGGGATTAGTTTTTGGTTTAATATATTTTTTATTTATTTCATATTATGTTCTCAAAATGTGAGATTTTCTATGTGATGCGATGTGAGATTGTGATGGCTGAGAATAGGATGGATGATGTGATTGGGGTGGGGAGGCCCAGATGATGTGGCACTAGTTGATACATTTGATAGTGAGATGCATAAATATATCTATGAGGGTTTTGGGGATGACACTGTATATGTAGAAGGGTTTAAAGATGTGATTACCTATTAACATGATAAAGACGATTTCTTGCTTTTTATGAAGCTATTAAATGATCAGATGGTCAAATCACTTATTTTAAAACGATTCCATCCCCCACTGCTTGAGGATGTTGGATGTTCTTGGTTGTATACATCTTTTTGGTTGATTAAGATGTTTTCCTAGTGTTCCCAGAATTATGGAATGATGATAATATTGAATAAATAATTCTCAACCCATGGGGTTGGTGGTGTTGGAATGAAAATGATGAAAAAATGTTGATCTTGTGGAATAATGGACTCATCTTGGACTATACCTAGATGGAATAGACATCCCATTTTTGATTATTTTATTATAATTTTAAATAATGATGATCGTTATTTAATCGTTAATTAATTAATTATCCTAAGGAGGACATAAGTGAATGCAGTAATTTAATGCATCCCTTTATGATCGTGTTTTCATATAGGATATATAGTCTTAGTAGTGGCAGCCAGGAGTCAAGTGATGTTATCTGTAGTTGGGTATAAGGAATGGTCTTATCCATAGTGTTTTAGTAAGATATATAATATCCAGTATATTTTTTTATTTTATAAACAACCCCAATGATTTCAGTTAGGGAAAGTAATACCCAGTGGACTCTGGGAGGGTGTTTTCCCTAACATTATGGTTGGAGGATAGATGTTGAACAACCTTCCATGGTCCCACTCTCTTCTATTGGATGTTACTTATGTTGGTATGACTGGCTGTTAGTTTCACCATATATACGTGCAGTGGGATGTAATGTCTTGAAGTTACTTCACACACATGTATCACTAGATATAGTATCCAAAGGATTATTATATAGGTATGAAATGTAGAGGGTATGATGGTCTGTGGTACCCTACATGGTGTATGTGATATGATTTCTTGAGGTATAATACCGTATGTATGATACATATCATATGGGACATCGTGGATCATAAAAAATACCTAGTTATTATATGAAGATGTTTTTCAGGATGATGTGATTCATGTATTATATGTTGTGATGCTTCACCCTTGTGTATGTGGGAGGGATTATATATTTGGAGAGAGAAGGATCCGAACATGTGATGTTGGGGTAGATAAACAAAAATATTGTGGAATCAAAAACAGGGTACCATTGATGTTTCATTATTATATTATTATCTCATGTAGGAAAAACTTGGTGAGAGTTAACCATGGCGAGGCTTGGAACCTAGTATACCAATTTAAGTGACGAGTTAGTTTTTTTGTACTTCATTGTTCTTTATTATGATTTATTTGTCTCTTGTATGGGAGGATTTTGGGAGGATTATAATGAGTATACTATTACAATCACCCTATATATATATTTGAAATGTTTTTTTAGTTTCAGAAAGATTAGGTTGGAGATTGGTACAATTACTAATAGCTTGTGGTTTTATTAGAGCTATTTGGGACTCATGGTTGGTTCCATCTTTATCTTTTGGTTCTTATAGTTTCATTCAATTGTATTAGTTCATGTATTATATTACATATATGTACATGGGATCTCATTTATGTATGGGAAGTATTTTATTGGTGTTTCTATGTTATAAATATCTTTTGTGTAATTCAATTAGAGGGCAATGAATCTTATTATATACTTATTATACCCTCAGTGTTAGTCACCAACCCGTGGCTTACTGGAGGAGGGACTTCGGCAGTCACTATCTCTCTCCCCTCATTATGATATTATTTTGGTGATGGGGCCATGATAATAACTAGATTAATTAAACCAATACATCATTACCCAACTAAACCAAAATATATCTAACATGAGCCAATATTGTGCACAGAAACACTATAAACCTAAAAATCTAAAAACACACAACAAGAAAAACTAAAAACATAAAAAAATAAAATATGAACATCTACATAGCCATGAAAATGACACAAATTAATATATAACTTTAAAATATATAATCCAATAAACTAAAGAACTAGAAACATGTTATCTAGAAACCTATTACACAGTGAAACATAAAAACCTATTAATATTCACGACCACAAACCTATTAAAAAAATATATTTTTTATTTAAAAATAATTAATAATAAATGTCATCATATTATATTCCTTTCCATGTAGTTTTATGTGATTACATTGAGTTATTTTTATTTTTATTCAGTTAGATTTATTTATTTTGATTCAGTTTAATTTGATTTACTTTGAGTTTTTGTAGTTCAGTGCTTTAGGCTTAATATGGTTTCTATTTTGTTCACTTTGATCAGCCCTTATGTGATCATGTAATAAAAATTTAATATCAAATAGAACCACATTTAATTATACTCTGTTAAAAGATAATGAGATATTTGTTAAAATTTTATGAATAATACATTATTTATTTGTTTTTAAGGAAATTAAAATTCTTCGAAATAAAAAAGAGGATGTTTTTTTAAAATTCTCTAGGGAAATGTTTAAATAAAATATTTTATGACAATTTTCATTATTTTTAAAGGAAAAATGAATTAAAAAAAAGAATAAAATATTAAACTAATCTACAATTAGATGGAAAATGTTATTTTTTAAATAATAAAGGATTTTTTTATATAATAATGTTTTTTAATAAATTTAAATTATTTTAAGACATAAAGTGAACATTTTTTGAATTGATAAATTATATTTTCTTTAAATAAATACATGATTTTTTAAATTAATTTAAATAAATTTATTTTAAAAGAATAAATGATTTAGAACAATCTAGAGGCATATTTATAGACGAAAAATAATTTTTTTCTCTTTGGTTTTCAAAATTTAGAGTCTTTTTTTAATTAATTTATTTTTTCATGTAAATGTTTGATGTATTTTATAAAATATGAAAAATGGATTTTATTTGATTTTATAATGAAAAATAATATTTTATATTTTTTAAAAAAATTGTGTTTATAAATTTTATAACTAATAAATTAGGTAATTTTTTTGAAAAATAATGAAAATAAATGATCTATATTTATTTTCATAAATAATATGTGATTTTATTATTTGATAAAAATTGAGAATTATTTTACTTTTTTAAATTAAAATTTTTAATGAAAATTGGATTTTCTTTGAAGGTGTTTTTTTAGAATTTTTTTAAAAGGGAAAAAAATCTTCAACATTAAAAAACAAATGATTAAAAAAATATTATTTACATATAAATTATAAACCAAATCATTAAAAGATACTTTTTTTCATTGCAATTTATAATTTTTATATCAAGACAATATTTTTTCTTATTTTTAGGGAAAAAATAAAAATACATTTTCCTCTTAAATGAAGAGAAAGAAATAATTTTATCATTTATAAAATATTGTTTATGATTTAAAAAATATAATAAATTACTATTTCTTTATAAAAACACTTTTTATTTATTTAAAATCAATAAAAAATATTACTCTACATGAAGAATAATTTTTGTTGAAAAATTAATTTTTATTTAACCATATTTTAAATACTAAATATTAAACTTGTTATTTTTATTTCAAAAAATAAAAAAAAAATCTTGTTAAAAAACCTCTCTTTTATTAAATTAATGACAAATTATACTTCCCTTTTAAAATTAAATTATTAATTTCTAGAATTTACAAAATACTACTATAATTCAGTTAAAAAATAAAAACATCTTATCTTTTAGAAATTCCTTTCTGGTTAATTAAATAAAAACTAATTCTCTTAGAATGGAAAGGGTAAGAACAAGCCCATAATGATTAGTCTATTTTATTAGAAAAATGAAACAATATTACATAAGTCTAAAGTAGTTATTTTTATAAAAATAACTTTACAAAATAAGAAAAAACTCATATATAAGAACATTTCCTCTAATTTGATCATTGGTGGGGACCCATTTATTTGTTAGACCATTTTACAATCAACTAGCCTCCAAGTATGTATGTGTGATGATACATGCCACTGTCAAAATATTGTATTAACATTTGGACCATCTGGATGTAATCTTACATGAAAGATGAATAGTGTCACTTCTAATATCTTGAACAATAGTGGTTTCATCATATTCCAACCTCATGTGCCACCATCCTCATTGTTTTTTTATATAACTACGTAATAATTCAAAAAAAATCAACTTCTAGGGAAGAAGAAACTTCAAACAGACCATAGTACCATCCTAATGCATCTCTATTTTTATTTTTGAAGATATACCTAAATTTAGATAATCCTGGATTTCTTCTTGAGGCCCAGTCTATGTAACATTTTTTTGCATCCAAGTCATAGAGGAATCCACATAACATTAATAGTTCCAATTTAAGGATGGAGATTAAATATAATTTCACGATTCTTAAGTACCGTAAGATTATGAACCGAGTTATTACAATAACTTTTCAAAGTGAATTCAAATTTTGTAGTAACTATAATATTCATAATAGTTGACTGGATTCTATTGAAACTAAATATATTTTTCTTGTAAAAATTATAAAATCACAAGAATTAATTTTTTTATATAAAAAATAAATGAAAAATGAAAAAATAAAGATCCTACCTTTTCTTTAACAAGAAAATTTAAAACATAATTTTATTTAACAAATTATTTATTTCATTAAAAATAAAAAATTTATTACTTTTTTATTTAAAAAAAATTAAAGAACCACATTTAATATTAATAAAAAGAACATAACTTTATTTATTTTAAAAATCAACTTATTCATTCATATATTAACAAATTCAAATATATTATATAATAATTTTAATATTTCAATCAATATATCTAAAGTTCCTAAAGGTTTTTGTTGGTTCCTTTTGTTATTAATAAGTATCAATATGCATATCGTAGTGCAATTGGGTGATATGGGATGAATCCACCCACTATAAGAATCTAAATTTATATCCCACACATTTATGGGTAATGGAGAAAGAATTTTAATCTTGGTGTGAAACCCAAAAATTATAAAAAATTTTAGATAGTTTGTATGGATAATACAAGTGATAATATTAGAGTACTATCTATAGTTATTATGATATTCTTAAGAAATTCTATTAAATTGTGAGAGTGAAGTCCTAAGTTTATTTTATTTTGAAGATCTAGCTGATGATATAGAATCCATCTGAAGTATTTTTGGATGAAAATTTAAAGTTTAATGATTTGTGAATAATCTATCCATTAATGAAATAACATGTTGGCTGAGGTATTTAATGATGGTTACCATTATGATGAAAGATATAATTATTTTTGATTTGAGATGAAATTATTATGGATTTTATGTTCTTGAAATACTTTACCTTGAGTATTTCCATAATTCTATGTACCTTGGACACAAGTTAAAAGTATTTAAAAATATTTAGGGAATTCATGGAATTCTTTAATGTTATTATATGGTGATTGGAAGTAATTGAATGATATTTGAGGTGACTTGATAATGATCTTAATTTTATTTTAATGAACTCTAGAATTTTGGATTATGGAAGAAGAAATTACTAAGAATTTTATTTTATGTATGAGCTATTTTTGACTATGTATATGAGTCATTTGGAGAAACACAAATGTTTTTTTTATGTGTGATGTCCAATTATAAATACAATTCATTATCAATAAAATGATGTAAATTCAGTAAAATAATGGGGAATCAATAAAAATTTATTAGAAATTCCACACTCATATGATTCATTTCTATCTATGCATGAGTTACTTTAGATCTGTATATGAGTTATTTGTAATTTTGAGTATGATTTATCCAAGGAACACTTAATAAGTCATTTTTCTATGTGTCATAGGTAATTATGTATGATCTATTCCTTAGTAAAAATTTGAGATTTCTGCAGATGAATAATCACAGTTTCAAGAATATTATATTTGTAATAAGAACTAAAATTGGATGATGAAAAAGTTATTCATTCAATTTCAAAACATCTTGCTGCTACATCGAGCCTTGATTAATTATTAACAATGAGTTGATGAATTTACATGAGAGATAAAATTCTTAGTACATTATTTTCGAGTTTCAAATGATAATATTATAAAATAAATTTTTTGTGATAAAATTTATGATTAAAATTTGATGATGTGGACACCATGAATTAATGTTTAATATCATAAAATGACTTGTGATACAAAAAAATTGAATAAGGAAGCCAATATTCAAAAAAAGAGGGATCAATGTAAAGAGTGTTTCTGTGAAAAATAAGTAAATATACAATTCATAAATTCTATAATGAAATATTTTAGAAATTAAATTTTTTTATTCTTTTGAAATTATTCATATATTTAAAAATCAATAACATGCTTTTTATTATTACTAAAAAATAAAATGATAATGTTTTGATGCTATAATGAGTTTATAGACTCAAGATGATGACCTTATAGTTTTTATTAAAGATTTATAGTTTAGAATAAGAATCACCACATCCTAAATCTGATATGTTGAATATTTTTATACAACAATGTGAAATGTTTATTTTCATATTTATTTAGTAAGATGAGAAATAAAGTAAGAGTCCTGGTCTAGTAGAAGAAATATCTTGAAGATCTATTGTACTTGATAGAAATGAGAATGTATGAAATGAAGGAGGCGATTCCTATAAAACCACTAAGGATAAGTGTTTGAAAAAAATAATATTCAGGGGGTTGTGGGGATAACTACAACTGATTTCATTGATTAAAACCATATGATCTTCATGCCACCAAATTTTATGGAAATATTTTCCTCATTAAAAATATTTAAAATATGATTTTAGGACTTATGTATAAAATATATGAAGATATAGTTATTTATTAACAAATGATAGCGTAGTCTTGGGAGAACTAGGAGAGACCTCAATGGGAAGAATAAGCAGATAGAGTGTGGAAAAGAAAATCAACATATTATCAAATAAAAAGATGAAGAGGATAAAGATAAAATAGCTTTTTTAATTATATCATGATGAAGATAAAGGAAAAGATAGAAGAAAGAGATGTTGAAACACCTAGTTTTATAGAATTTTGAAAAGAAGAAGAATAAGATGAAGAAATGAGAGATATTTTAATAAACACAATTGATTATTATTTTCTATTTTGTTTTGATACTCTCTATTTGAGGATCATTCAGGACTAAAGATCAGGTGAGATCAAATTAAAGAGATTAAAGTGATTATTTTATGAATTAAAACTAGGACTTTAGAAAATAAAATATACTGAGTTATATGTTATCTACTAGATCATCTATAGGCAGTCAAAGACTCTGAGTTGAGGAATCAACTATGCTTATGTTAATTTTTTGTTATCCAACAAAAATTTATTATCTTATTTTAGAGGTTATAAGGGTAGTTATCTATAATAATGTATTATAAATAACCAATGGGAGAAATATTAATTATGATATGTAATAAGGATAACATGGATTTCTGATTTAACAAAGACAACCCATTGTATTTGATTACAAAATTATAATAGATAATATTTGACTCGAATATCCTGAGTAGAAGAAGGTACACATTAATTAGGGGGGAAGACAGTGTAAAAACAATATTTTTCACAATTTCTTTATTTCACTAATTTTATGTAGTGTTTTTGATTTGTTAAACTAAAAATAACCCTTATTAACTTAGTAGATAAATGGGGTTCAAATAACAGAGGGGAAAATTGTTAAAAGATGAATATTAATTTGGTTAAATAATTTTGTGACACCTAATTCACCCCTCTCTACTGTATGCAAAGGTTCAATGGGAATTAAACTTTGTATCATAATAGATGGTTTCATCAAATCAGTTCTAATTTTACATACACTAGTGTATTTACTAAAATATATAAAGTACATATTTGAAGAGTTTTTAGAAGTGCATCAGTTTGGAAAATATTATTTCATAAATTTTAAAAGAGAATTATGTGTCTTACACAAGACTTTGCACAATAGGAATATAAGAGAGGAAAAAAAGAAGAAAAAATATACAAAATTGAAGGATGGTAAAAACCCATTTGAAATTACTCTGAGTGGTAAGAGTCCTAATAAATGTTTTTAATATTACTCCTCTAATAAAACTAATTTTTAATGTGATGGATATTTTTTCATTGGAATACATTGTTATTTATATCCTAAAATCAAGTATTACTTTATGAATTATCATATTGATGTTTTCCCATACCTATTTACATATATATCAAGGGATTCCAATATGAAAATTCATAGATCAAATAAAAATCAGATCCCATAGAATATGTATTTTTTAAGAAGATAAGAAGTTATAAAACTATTATGAAACATATTAAATATAAAGATGAATCTATATCAATTTTTAATGAAATATATTCTCTATATAATGGAGAATTTATAAGAGTTTTTTGTGAGAAATAAGTTTCTGGTAAATTGTTTAATGAGGTGATCCATGCATTAGAAAAACTATATAGTGTCTCTATGGATGTCAAAAATATTGAACTGGAAGTTAAAGAAAAGAATACAAAATGGATTGATATTTATTTATAAGATAAAATAATGATGAATGAAGATAAAATTAGAAAATAGAATAAATAATATTTAATAAATGGTGAGATAACTTGAATACTACAATTATATAATTAATCTTAAATTTTTAGAGTTGGATGTAAAGTTGAAAAATATTGAAGTCAACCCTATAAAATCTTCATAATTTTTCAAGATAAGTACTTATATAAAAACCTATGAAAGTATTATTTATTTGAATAAGAATCTTATTGGTTGGAAAAAGGGTTTGGAATTATATATTAATCACCACACAAGCAGATCATATAAAAAGGAAACCTATATTCCGAATAAAATTGGTTTCACTAATTTTTTTATGACTAGTGTAGAAATTAAGTCTAAATCTGGGAAAATGTGGTTAGAACAATATACCCTAAAACCCAAAAATGTAACATGTGTGGATATTATGAAGGTTAAGATAATAAAACCCCAAAATGGATACCAAAATAGTGGGTTTTTAACCCAAAAATAGTAAGATTCACATTTTAAGTGGTGTGTTATCAATGTGAATGGAACAATGTTTGTTAGACATTATTGATGGTATTAGAGATTCATAAACAATTCTAATGAATGTTGTAACAAAATTTCAATATATGAAAATAATGGAAGACTTAAAATTAGATGAAGAAAATATAAAAAAAGTATAAAACCACTATACTAATAGAGATTTCATAGATGTGATATAATATATCTTTAAAAAAAAGTGTTTTGAATACTTGGATAATATATCTAAAAACTGAAATATATGTTTCCACATTTATGAACATTCTTAGTATTTATAAAACAAGAAAAACTCTTATAATGATGTAAAGATAAGGGAGCCACAAAAATATGAAAATGGTAATGAATATAGAATATATTTTATTGAGGAGTAAATAGAAGAATAAATCTAAACATACCACACCCAATAATTCAATGAATAATGTTGAAGTGGATTCCACTAATAAGAAAACATTCTTATTCCATGGAAAAAAATTCTACATCATGCATTATTTCAAATTATCTATGAATATAATTATTTTAAGAGAGACAACTAGAATATATATGGGAATCAATCCAAAAAAGACATAACCTTATTGGTTTAGTTATTTAAATTATTTAGGATGAGGTTGAGAGGATTCCCAAGATGAGTAACCAAAAAACTGATGAGGTTCACTGAAGGTGAAAATATACTGGGCATATAATAAGTAATTATAATTATATTTTCCTAGAAAAATTAATTAAAATGTAAAAGTATCAATAACTCCATTTTCCAAAATTTATACTATAAAGATGGACTACACACTCACAAATAGGGAAGATCATAAACAAAGAGTATTCTTAATAATTTGGCTACCCTATGTGGAAGAGGATATGAAGATATAGAAATATAAAAAGGATTTACATGCCTCTCTAGATAAGGTCTAGAAGCCCGTTCCATATAAGAAGAAAGTTAAAAGGAAAATCAAAACCATGTAATAAAAAGAATAAAATATTTGGTAATTTAATAATAAATTAAGTATTAAGTTTTCCAAACACATTAGAGATACAATTAATGGTATTTCTAGGTTGATAAATAAGTCCCATCCATGTTACTCACATTAAATATCTTATGGTGAAAAAAATTATTTTCATATTTTAATTACTGTGAATCCTTGATGATGTAATTAAAAGTAAAGAAAAAATAGAGAATCAATGATGTCTGTAATGTCAATACATGTAGATAATGTCTTCCATCATGGATAATTGAAATTTTAGTCTCCTCGCAATAGATTAATTAAAAATTGTGAAAATTTATCAGACATTAATGGGAATAATGAATTTTGTAGGATTGTATCTTAATGAAGGGAAACCCATAATGATGGTTATTTTAGAGTATCCCTTGAGGGTGAGGGTGATGATAAGGAAGAACCTTCTACCAATGATTTATTGTTTCATAAAAAATCTAGTATTCTAGAAAAAATTACATATTTTAAGGATGAGGTTTGATTCATTACTTTCCCAACACTATTTTTTTTGTATTAAATATGACTATTATGGGTTGAATTTCTAACAAAATGGGGTACATATCATCATTCACATTGTATTTTTTATTAAATTTTTTCATATTGAATACATGTTCATATAATATCATTAAAATAAGTTTGTATAACCACAATTTTGCAAGTTTGAGTTTGTATAAAATTAAAAGTATGTTGTTGAAAACATTTTTTTCTAAATTAATTAATTTTCTTTTCAACACAAGGTTATCCAATATAGATTTAGAGTTGATTAGTAGAAGGAATATTTTTAAATAATATATGGTGATACCCATATGTCATGTGGATATTGATTTAATCTCGCAATTATGGGTAGAACAAATAAATAGGGGTATAAAAGGGGAGAATATTATTTTTAAAATTTTGAAGAGTTAAGGGGAGAGGAATTTTCCCTTAGAGGAAATTCCCTTACACACATTGTATCAATAAAGTTGGAGTAGTCTATTGCTGTATTGTGCTTATTTTCAATGGGGTGTAGAGAAAAATACAACATATAATGACATATTTTTTTCCTTCATTTTTGGTAGTTATTATTATTAAAAATAAAAAAGGGAGATATTTAATTGCCCAATTTTTTGTGGTATTTATATATTTTTTCAATATGTATGCCTCAGTGAATTTTGGTGATGGAGGAAGAATTCACCCTCTACAAGAATATAAAGGGTTTTCCCATAAATTTATTGGTCAATAAGAATAAAGTGGATTCTTACTGAGAATCCCATTAATTATGATGATTGTGGATTTCATTTTTATCTATAAGAGAAGTGCTAATTTTTTTGTAACATCTATAATAATTTGTATAATCTTCAGAAGAAGCTATAAAATGAGAAAATTTATGATATAAAATTGTTATCTTTTGAAGATCTTGATGAAGTTTTAGATTCCAACCAAATTCGATTGGATGAATATTTGAATAGGGAAGAGTTATGTAGAATCTATCCATTGATGTCTTAGTGTTGTGGCTATTGTGTTTAGTTATGAGAACTATTTAGATTATGGTTGGAGTTGTTTAATATTGGATCTGAAATTATTATGGTAGAACATTTATTGATGTACCCTATCTTGAAAAGTTTTTTGTTTCTATTATCCTTGGACACAAGATATAGAGGATTAGAGTTACTTTGATAATTATTAATTTTTTTTTGAATATATTCCAATTTGGACAATAAGAGTTTGAATAATAATTTAGATTATTTGATAATGATTTGGAGTTGATTTTAAATAATTATGGAATATGTGATTATGGTTGAAAAAACATATATGTCATGGTGTTCATGTATGAGACTTTTTCAGAATAGTGTATGAGCCATTTCAAGAAACACCTATGAAATTTTATGAGTCATGTTCTATACTTCGACTGATTCATTCCCAATAAATTGATGTAAATTTAAGTCATAAAGACCCAAAAACAATGTATGAGTCATTCCACACTCACATATGAGTCATTTGAAAATGCCTAAGAGTGATTAAAGAGATGTATATGAGAAATTTTAATTTTTACTTTGATTAATTTAAGGAGAATTGTATGAGTCATATAGGTATGATTCAAATGAAACTATATAAGATTCTTAAAATTGTAAATATTTTATATTTGTGGAGTTCAAGAATCAAAGTTTCCAAAATTTTATATTCTAAAGAAGATGTGAAATAGGATGATGTCAAAACATTTATATTAATTTCAAAACAAAATGAAGCTGTGTTGATCCATTATTCAAGGTTGAGGTGAAGAAGCTGAATTGAGTAGAGAGATACAATTTTACAATTCTAATATTTGTGATTTTCAAAAGAGAATATTTGAAAATAAATATTGGTGATCAAAATGAGGATTTTAAATTTGATGATGCTAGTATCATTGTCCAATGATTTAAATAAAATAATATATTTGTATTCATTTAAATTTAATGAGAAAGATATTATTCACACATATAAAATTATATATTAAATATGAGAAGAATTTTATTGAAAATAAACTATTCTGTAATGAATTAATTATTTAATGGAATATTTTAAAAAATGAATGTGTTGATTAATATGGAATTATTTATACATTTAAATTTCGAAAGTAAATTTTTGATTCTTGTAAAAAATATTTAAAAGATAATACCGAGATGCTAGATAGGGTTTCTGAACTCAAGTGGATTTTTACAATTTCTTGATGCCATCTTAGCAGGAATGAGAAGTGTCACATTAAAAATTTGATCTATTGTATATTTTTATACAACAATGATAAATGTTCTTTTATGAATCTCTATAATAATATTAGAAATTAATAAAGATTCTCAATCCAACTATAGAGATATTTGGAAGATATATTGATTCCAGAAGAAATGATAAAGTTAAAACATGAAATAAAATTATTATAAATCCCCTAGAGACAAGCGTATGAACAAGAAGAAAGATTAGGATATCAGGGGTAAAAGTCTATGTGATTACCTTGATGAAATAAAACGAGGACCAATGAGTCATATTTTATTGAGATATTATATATATTAAATATATAAAAGAAAATTTTTTATGAACTATATATAAAATAAAAGTAAAAGAAGAAGGTTGATTCTTTAAAATAGAGAGTGTAGTTATATGAGAACTATAAGATATGTTAAAGGGAATATGAACCCAATGCATTTATAATGAGAATATAACCAATATATAAAATAATAGGAATAATTGGAAGCTCACATGGTTCTTTTAGTAAAATCTAGTTAAAGGTGAATATGAAAATAAAATAAGAAGATCCTATGACAACTAATATTATAGAAGCTTTAGAAAATGAATGAAAAAGAAAAGAAATATGAGAGAGTTACCAATACACACTATTGTTAATTATTATTATTGGTGTCAACCCTTTTGATTTTGAGAAGTTCCTAGATTCAGAGATCAATGAAGCTTTCTTTTTAGGGATTCCAATGATCAATTTATAAATAGGAATATGGAGTTTAGAAGAAAATAGAGTCCAAGGTTAATATTGTTTATTATCTCATATACAGGTTGTCAAAGACACTAATGTGATGAATTATATAAATTTAGGTTGATTTTGTGACATCCTAGGGAAACTAGTGATCTATTTTAATAGGATGGAAGTCTGGTGAACTAGCATGATCCAATATAAAGAACTCACTAGGGAGACATTCATTAACTTATGTATATGGTGATAAAAGATTTAAGAGGATAACTTGATAACCCAATTTATTTTATGAGTAAATTATAGTAGATAATATATCAAATAAATACCTTAAGCACATTATAGAGTCTGTTTCTCGAGAGAAGTTAACCTTGTAAAAATATTATGTGTGGATCTCTCTTTCTTTCCAATATTTCATTAAGTTTATATGCTTGGGTAAAATAAATAGATCTAGTATTATTTTAATATATAAAAATGTTAAAATGAAAATGAGGGTGGGAATAGTTAAAATTGAAATTAAAAATTTGGTAATAGAATTTAGAAACACCTGATTCATCCCCCCACTCTGGAGTCTGCACTGATTCATTAGGAGTGATAATATTAATGAAACATTAAATTTAAATATAAAAAAAGAAAAATTAATATGAAAATTAAATCTAAATTATAATTTTGAAACTAAAAACAAAATTGATAATTATTTCGAAAATATGAAATTTAAATTGATATTATAAAGTTGAAATTTAAATAAAAATTTTAATTGAACTCATTAAATAAAAAGTAAGAAATTGAAAATATAAATTTAATTAAAAATTTAGAAACTAAAATTTTATTTCAAAATAAGAGAGGACATATTTTTATTTCTACTAATTAAGAAATACAAAATGTTTCCATGGAGGATTCATCTGTAGACCCTACTAATATAACCAAAAACAAAACTTCGATTGATCATATAGATAAATCAAGCTTAGCCCCTACCACTATCACTTTCATGATGGATAAACCTAGCTATAACAACCTAGTAATTTGTTTAATAATTTTAAGAATTTAAAATTATGTGTTTTAATTAATAAATATATATATAAACTATATAATTTATAGAATTCAAATTAAATAATGTCCTAACAACAAAAATAATTTTTTAGTGTATTATTTTTGTGTATTTTAATATGAATATATATATATATTTGATTATTTTTATAAAATTAATTTTTATCAATTGGTTACTTAATTAAATAATATATATATTTATTATTATAATTATTTTGATAAATAGAAATTATGTTCTTTATATATTCACTATTAATCTGACACCCTATGATTTTATGGTATATTTATTCCAAAATATATTCAATTTATTAGAGATATTATATGCACACCAAATTGAGTGTCTACAAAACAACACTTTTTTTTATATTTATAACATTTCCATTAGGCATAATTTTTCCACATCTATGATTTGAATTTGAAAAAACAGTCATACACCATTGCAATCAAAAAGTTTTTTAGAGTCTAATAGGATAAACTTAATTTTTTTTGTGAATAGTAACATACCCTTATGAATAGTAACTTACCCTTATGAATTGTAATATGAAAAATGGAATAGTAGCATCACCAAAAAAAGAATAAATAAAATTTTGGTTCCATCATTTCTATTTTGAGTTGAGTTTTTTCTTAGAAATATATTGAAATTGTTAATTTATTTTTAATGTAACATTTTAACATTTCAGAGAGATTTAAATTACTTTATAAAACTAAGGTTTTATTAATGTTTATTTTAATTAAATAGTATCATCAAAATAGTCTTCTTTAATTACAAATGATAAAATATTTTTTTTGTGTTGACAATTTTACTATTAAATTTACAATGCATTTTCTGTCCGCTATTATTTTAAATAAATTAATATTTTCATAGATAAAAGTCAATATTTTCCTATATAGAATATTATTATGATAAAATTGTTGGAACCACTTTGTGTATAAGTTTGTATTTTGTTGTCAATACCTTATACATCTTATGAAATGAATTTGTCAATGTCAAAATGAGAATCTTCTCTTCAATCAACTCTTCTTTTCAAACTGTCATTTCACTTTCTCTCCCCCTTATTGACAAGAAATACAAAGCGCATGGTAGGAAGGGTATCAATCCACACTTAAGAAATGTTTCATTAATCATTTCACTCTAAGTCTACTTGAGAAATGCTCGATGTAGAAAACAATTGGATTTTATTAAGTCAACAAGGTTGTCCATTATTCACAGATCATGATACCAACATGAGATAAGATCTCATGTATTTTGTCTTCAAGGGTTTAGCACTTTTATTTCAGTTAGAAGAAAATCAACTGTGATAGGGAATAATCAACCTAAAACTCCTGCACTCACATCATCTTCATCAAGAGTGATCCTTCATCATCATAATCATTGAATATCAATTGAATAATCTACTAAGGATGGAAACCTCTTTACCTTGGCTATCAAGAGTTGACAACAGTCACTACTTTTCAGGTTCCCCCCCTAAGAGCATGCTTCACCTTCAATTCCTTGCATTATTAGCACAAATACAATACACAAATGATTATAGGAATAAGGTGGTTCCTTCTTGCTTCAAAAACAAGAGGTGCATGGTTGAGGTTCTTTTCTCAACCAAGTTCCTCTGTTCAATCCAGTCTTCATGCCTGCACATTTGATCATATGTTCTGACATCTGTTGTTGTGTCATGGATTTCTTCACATTCTCTTCTACTTTGTGTGAGGAATTTTTCTTCTTAACAGCCATCATGAGTGACACATTCTTACTTCTCTTAAGGACTGCTTCTTTCTCTGGTATTATGGTTAGGCAACCTTTTGAAATGTGACCAGATTTCTTGCATCTCTCACACAGAACTTCTTTGAAACGTGTGTTTCTCTTTGTTTGTAATATCTCATGCACTATGTCTTCATCATGTGCAAGTTTTCCTTTTCCTTTGTCACCAGCCTTGGCCTTTTCATCTCCAAGTTTCCTCATTCTTTTCAAATCTTCTGGCCAGATCACCAATATGTCATTTGGAACTGTTGCAGCTGGTTTGGGTCTTCCACATGGGTTCATTTGAGTTTCATCCCACTTAGTGTTACTTTTGGATGAATGGCCCTTCAATTTCATGGATCTAAAATCCTTGGTCTTCTTAGCTTCCCTACTTGAGATCTTCTTGGGGAATTGTGTGTTCACCATATTCTTCTGATTTCTTCTCAAGGAACTTTCTTCATACTTAGGAGGCATTAGAGGTCTTCTTTTCTTATCAACAGTGAAAACAAGTTGATATGGACTTGTTCCTTCCTTGTGACCGCTGCCGTTGCATATATCACAGATGTTATCAAGAATTCCAAATCTGTTTGCGGTAAATAGATGCTTCTGGAACTGCGGATGTTTATCCTTCTTTTCTGGCTTCCTTCACTTTGATATAGGTTTTCCTTGTGCTTTCCCATATAAGTGATTATAAAAACAATCCAGTGCATAGTGCCCAAATCTGTTGCGGCACCAACATTGACCCACAAACCTTGCCTTCTTTTTATCTTCTGTATGAGGTTGTTGGGCCTTCTTCTTAATCTTTTTTTTCTCTATTTGAGGAACCAACTTTCTCTTTTTTCTTCCCATCCACCCTAGACATGGTGGTTGGTTTCTTCCTCTTGCCTTTCCTCATCCATACTTGTTTAGAACTTTTCTTCCAGCCTGCACTGATTGTGGGAATGTATTTAGAAACATGATTACAAGATGGTTTGGATGGTACCTTCACATTCTCAGTTGCATGTGATAGATCAATGGGTGAATTAATGATCTTCTTATCACATGTTTGAGGTCTTTTGACAATATAATCCTCCATTGAGCATTGAGTACCAGCAGCAACTGATTCTTGATGTGGATAATCAAGAGTTGTCATAATCTTCTTGTCACATGTTAGAGGTATTACAGCTTTAGATTCCTCCAACGAACATTGAGTACAAGCATAACTGATTTCATTCTTTTGTGAAGTCTCAATATTTGTATTCTCAATCTTGGTCAACTGGGCTTCCAATTTTTGACCCTCAATATTGAGGATGATCTTTTGATCTTCAATCATGATCATCTTTTCTTCACAAGTCTTCTTCAATCTTTCAACCTCATCTTCATGCATCTTAACTTTGTTTTGTAACAAAGATTCAAGTTCCTTGAATTTCATGGAAGTTTCTTCCAAACAAAAACTCTTGACTTCATTGCTCTTCTTCAACTAAGCTTCAAGTGCATGGATATTTTCTTTTCGAGTCTTATTGACTTACTTTTTTTCTTCAAATACTTCCACCTATTTGGTGAGCTTCATACTTTCCATAACTTTTCTTTCCAACCCCTTTTCTATATTGTCTGATTCCCTTTCTAATCGAGTGTTCTCAACTTTCATAGATTGGAATAGGCTAAAAATAATAGCAAACCTTTCTTCAGGAATATCATGCAGATATGTTTTGAGTTTTTCCTGAAAGCTTGAATTAGGGATGTCATCCTTTCCTCTGTAAGAATTATGAGCCACTTGATCGATACTTTCTGAGCCTGATATTTCTTCATTATTGGAATGGCATGGAGAACAAGACACTGAATCTTCTTTGGATATGTGGGACTTCTTTAGCTGCTTATTCTCTTTCTTTTTCCTGTTTGTCATGGTCTTGCTAGATGTAGACTTCTCCTCAGAAATGACTGAATGTTCATCAAGACTACTCTTCATTGTTGACTTTAGGAAAGAAACTCAAATCCTCTTCTAAATATAATTACTGTAGACTATCCAACATATGTCAACCTCGCTCTGATACCACTTTTAGGACCCCGGGACACCCTGAGAGGGGACGGGTGAATCAGGGTGTCAACTTTTTCTGTTTAAAGTTGTGGATCTTATTCCCACATTGGTAGGAACTACTTAAACCTATATGATGGATATGATTAGCAATTAAACAGTCACATACAGAGAGATGACACATCTATTTTTACTTGGTTCACCACTAAGGGCTAAGTCCAAGGAGCATACGCCGACAGGTTGTCGGTCATAACAAAATCCACTATGCTTCACTAGCTGTAGATTACAATTGTTCAGGTATAGTCACTCTGTCCTAGGCTCACTGCCTTCACAAAAGTTTAGGGATAGCTCACTGCGTCCCTTGGGTCACTCTCGTTGACTCCCCCTGGCTCACTGCCCTTGGTGAAGTCCCACTCAGTTTATAGACATCAAGGTCTCTTCAATAGATGTTCATTGAAGTTCTTTTTCTCCTGTCCAGCATGAGACTTTGCTCACATCAGAGTTCAGAGTTGATGCTCTTTTTAGTTCAATCCTTCTTCTTTAGTGCAATGACTGAATGCAGTAGATCCCCTTGTCTTTGTTTTCATTAATCACAATCACTTGTGTGATTTCTTAATAAATGATGCTCAACTTACTTGTCATCGTCAAAATTTGTTCACCATGTATGCATGAGATCATGCATGTATCATTTAGATTTCTTCTTCAATCTCACTTTTCACCGAATGTATCGGGTAATCTCCTAGCTTTCGTGCAGCTCCAAACAGATCAGCGGGGGGCATCAGCAATACCTGGCGCACTTCTCCAAACCAGGCGCCCAAGTCCCAATATGGCGCACAAGTCCAAACTGGCACGCAAGTGTCACCAAAGCACCTGCGTGACGCTTCCTTCCCCAACTAAAAACTTGTGTGGCCCACTTCCTTTCTCTCCCAAACCACCTTGGGAGTGAAACCAACAACAGGCGCGCAACCTCTCACACTGGCGCACAACTTCACTTGCGCGACCCACTCACACCACTTGCGTGACCACCACACCTGTGCGACGGGAGCTCTGATTTCTCATAGTGTTGAACTCCGGTAAATAATGAAGAGGGGTGGTCCAGTATTTATAGGCAATCTGACCACCCTGCACGACGGCGTGCAAGTCAACCATCAGCGCGCAAGTCTCAGCGTGCAGCTCTCTCCCCTACTATTCACTTGCGTGACCAACTTCCAAACTTGCGCGAACCTCTTTCCTTTGCCAAATTTTGATCTTTTGATCTCGAAAAACCATAGGCGCGCAAGTTATCAAGCTTCCAAGGCATCGACGTGCAAGTCTCTTCACGGCACACAAGTCACCTGCGCGACCTCACCAAAACCTGCGCGACCATTATCCCTTTGCCATATTTTGATGATCTGATCTTCAAAAACATATGGCGCACAAGTTTCCTATCCTACAAGACCTCTGTGCGCAAGTATCTTTTCCAAAAACACTTTTCTTTATTGGCCGATTTTCAGGCCCAAAAATTTGGCAAACACTGGGAAACAACGACACCTTGTATCTTCTCTTTTTGTCCGCCTCCATATCATCCATTCCTTTGTCGATATTCCTTGAATAAAACATGGATCATTATCCACTGTTCTTGAAATCGACATTCCACCATGGAATCTCCTTTGTCAAAAAATTTGTATGTCGTTTGTTTTCTTTTTCAACAGGAACAATCACCTCAACAACACTTCTTCTTGGTGATCTGTATCCTTCAGCAACTCTTCTAATTTTATCACAAACTCCATTATTGTGATATGTATTCTTTGAAGGCATAGCTTTAGCATCATCATCTTCTATGACAGTGTTATTTGCATGGCTATCTCAGAATTCCAATCCTTGCACGACCATCTTAGAATTCCAATCATTGGCCCATTGTCTTCTTCATCAACCGTCATGATCTACTTCATGCAAACCATGTGATTTAATTCATCAGGTAGTCTATTGCATGGTTCTCATAAAATCATGAGTAATTGCATGGTCTTCATCAAAACCCATTGTTCTCATGCAATAATGAGGAATTGCACGGTCTTCATAAAAAAACCCCATTCTTCATTAATCATCCTCAGATGGATCCTCAGATGGATTACACCTCACATTCTTCATTTTTGTAAACAATGTATCACCTTTGACACATGTTCTTTGAACTTATGATCAGTATAACAATCGTTTGAATCACTATTCCTCTACTTCATCGGAGTCCTTCTTGATCTCCTTCATTTTGATTTTCATTGACAACTATTGACAACAAATACAAACTTATACACAAAGTGGTTCCAACAAAAGATATATAAGGTATTGACAACAAAATACAAAGGGGGAGATTGTTGGAACCACTTTTTGTATAAGTTTGTATTTGTTGTCAATAGTTGTCAATGAAGATCAAAATGAAAGAGATCAAGGACTCTGATGAAGTAGAGGAATAGTGATTCAGACGATTTTTGTACTGATCATAAGTTCAAAGAACATGTGTCAAAGGTGATACAATGTTTATAACAATGAAGAATGTGAGGTGTAATCCATCTGAGGATCCATCTGAGGATGATTAATGAAGAATGGGGTTTTTTTGATGAAACCATGCAATTCCTCATTATTTCATGAGAACAATGGGTTTTGATGAAGAACATGCAATTAATCATGATTGTATGATAACCATGCAATAGACTACTTGACGAATTGAATCACATGGTTTGCATGAAGTAGATCATGACGGTTGATGAAGAAGAAAATGTGCCAATGATTGGAATTCTAAGATGGCCGTGCAAGGATTGGATTTTTGAGATAGCCATGCACATTACATTGCCATAGAAGATGATGATGCTAAAGCTATGCCTTCAAAGAATAAATATCACAATAGTGGAGTTTGTGATAAAAGCAGAAGAGTTGCTGATGGATACAGATCACCAAGAAGAAGTGTTGTTGAGGTGATCGTGCTTGTTGACAAAGCAAACAAATGACATACAAATTTGTTCACCATGTATGCATGAGATCAAGAGACTTACGCGCCGATGCCTTGGAAGCTTGATAACTTGCGTGCTTATGTTTTTTCGAGATCAAAAGATCAAAATTTGGAAAAGGAAAGAGGTTCGCGCAAGTTTGGAAGTTGGTTGCGCAAGTGACTAGCTGGGGAGAGAGCTGCGCGCCGAGACTTGCACGCCGATGGTTGACTTTAACGCCGTCGCGCAGGGTGGTCAGATTGCCTATAAATACTGGACCACCCCTATTCATTCTTTACCGGAGTTTAACACTTTGAGAAATCAGATCTCCCGTCGCGTAGGTGTGGTGGTCGCACAAGTGGTGTGAGTGGGTCGCGCAAGTGAAGTTGCGCGCCAGTGTGAGAGGTTGCGCGCCGGTTGTTGGCTGCATGGCCAAGGTGGTTTGGGAGAGAAAGGAAGTGGGCCGCGCAAGTTTATAGTTGGGGAAGGAAGCGTCGCACAGGTGCTTTGGTGACACTTGCCCGCCAGTATGGACTTGGGCGCCGTATTGGAACTTGGGCGCTTGGTTTGGAGATGTGCGCCAAGTATTGCTGAAGCCCACCGATCTGTTTGGAGTTGCACGAAATCTGGGAGATTACCCGATACATTCGGTGCAAAGTGAGATTGAAGAAGAAATCTAAATGATACATGCATCATCTCATGCATACATGGTGAACAGATTTTGATGATGGAAAGTAAGCTGAGCATCATTTATTGAGCAATCACACAATTGATTGTGATTCAGGAAAACGAAGACAAGGGGATCTAGTGCATTCAGTCATTGCACTAAAGAAGAAGGATTGAACTAAAAAGAGCATAAACTTTGAACCCTGATGCGAGCAAAGTCTCATGATGAACGGGAGACAAAGAACTTCAATGCACATTTATTGAAGAGACCTTCACATCTATAAACTGAGTGGGACTTCACCAAGGGCAGTGAGCCAGGGGGAGTCAACAGGAGTGACCCGAGGGACGCAGTGAGTGATCCCTAAACTTTTGTAAAGGCAGTGAGCCTGGGAAAGAGTGACTGTATCCGAACAATTGTAATCTACATCTAGTGAAGCATAGTGGATTTTGGTATGACCGACAACCTATCGGCGTAGGCTCCATGGACGTAGCCCTTATTGGTGAACCAAGTAAAAATAGTTGTGTCATCTCTCTGCATGTGAATGTTTAATTGCTAATCATATCTATCATATAGGTTTAAGTAGTTCCTACGAACGTGGGAACAATATCCACAACTTTAAGAAGAAAAATTTGACACCCTGATTCACCCCTCCCCTCTCAGGGTGTCCCGGGGTCCTACAAAAATAAATTTCATTTTTTATTTCGTAACATTTATATAAGGTTACGCTGAATTTATGATAATTTTATAAAATAATTTAGTTTTTAGTAAATAATAAAATCATAGTTTCTTGTTTTCAGTATCATTAATGAAATCATAATTACGTAATAATTAATATAAAATTATTTTCAATTTGTGTAAATTAAAATATTATTTGATTTGTCCCATGTGGCCAATACCATGGGAAATCCCATGGTTTTTCATATACCACTCCTGAGTTGTCCTGAGAAATTAATAAACAATTCTCTCACTTTAGCTATTAATACCCAACCATTTATTCCATTACATTCATGAAAAATTCATCATCCCAGAATCTATAATATTTTCACCTCCCATGTATTCCTCCCATGATGTCCTCAATCCACCATGGTCCCAAACATCATGTTGTAGGAGTTACTCTACAAGGTAACAGAATCTACCACCCTTCTCTTTTTCAAGCACTCCTTTTAGGATATTAATTTGTAATCTCCATTGTCTTATTTTTGGATATATCATTAAATGTACATATTACTATCCATATTAGGTAAATATTATGAGATACCTCTTATCCCCTCATAATATATTTTATTAATTTATAAGTGACGCCGTTAGGCTGCCAAATTTTCGTAAGGGATTTCTCAACATCTCTTTTTTTCTTTCAAGTTCCATTTGTTCCATTTTCTCTCCTAAACTCTCCTCATTTTAAAGGTATGATAAATAAATTACAATAAATTTATGGGAATTTTTTATTCTAACTGAATAATTAATCATCATCTCATCTTTCTCCTCCTTTAATAAAAAAAATGAAGAGACCAACCGATATGTGTTATTTTATAACATTTAAGGATGATAGGTTTTCAATTTATATTACTGTATTCATGTATGGACTTGATACCATTTTTATGGTTGAAAAAGATAATAATATATTTATTTTATCTATGAAATTTTCTGGAATCAATATACACACACAATGTGAAATAATAAATCAAAATAATCTCATTTTTAGCGAAACGGTTCAAAATAATCCAAGTGATTGTCATTAAAGTTTTATCTAATGATTCATCATCACCCAAAATATCCAACTGGCTTATATGATAATTTAAAATTATTTATGATCATTAATATCATATAACTTCAGATATGGATGTCAATTTTCCTTCCACATTAACTTCCATACTCTTATAACCAAGTGAACCGATCATGAAATTAAGGAAATGAACATGCTGGGATGACATAATTTCCTCTTATAAATTATCAATAAGGAATTAAATTAAATTAATAACACATTAACTAATATAATATATTTATATTAGTTTATATAGTAGTTAATTAATGGTGTTAATTTGATTATCCATGAATTTAATGTCAAGTGCAGAATACATTCGGACATAAGTTAAGAGTTTTCCCATCTCACTTCCATTTTGGTGAGACATTCATTATTCACAACTCTTTCTTGTGTATTGTGTGTGCATAATATAATTGACATATCAAATCATGAATCTATTTATTTTAATGGTATTCAATGTATCACTTGATGATTATTAATTTTGGTGTATATGATCCAATTGATTACAAAGTGGTAAGGATTTTCTACCTGAACCTCCATTTTCAATAGGGCTAGTCTTATCCTCTACTAACCTCAATGAAATTATTATTTATTATTATTTAATCCTCATAAATTATATTTTAATGTTCTATATATGTGTACCTACCATAATAATTATTTATTTTATGGGGATTTACATTTTTTAAATGGTTCATGAAAAAATTATTCCCAATAAACAAGACCGATTCAAGGGAACTTCTCCAATTATTACCCATTTTAAAGTTCACTATATAATGTATTTTAAGCAATCATTATTTTTATAAAAGAAAAACTTTTAAAATGAAAAAATCTCTTGGTTCACTTATGGTTTTATGAAAACAATTACGACTTTCCACTTTAAAATATCTTTTATAATTTCCATAAATAATATTAAAATGTTTCATTTCTAATGCTTCTTAAAAATAATTTTTATGTGATTTTACATCAGTGGAACAAAATTATTGCCTCAAATGTAATTTTAATTTCCTTACCTTTTCTTTTTTGAGATTTTGATTTTTACAATTTGATTTCCTGACAAATATAAATGATTTTCAAAAAGAACTATTCTCTTCAAAGTAAAAGAGTATTTATATCAAGAATTACTCGATGATTTTATAATAGAAATTATACATATTTTAACAATATTGTTAAATATTATGTACAATTGGGACTAATATTTTATGACATCATCTAAATTTTTTTATTAAATGGTTTATGATTATATTGACTCTGGATGTGCTATCTTGAAACAATTCACTAGATTACTTTCAATGGTTAGTTTTTATGTTTAGGGAATGTTATTTATATTTCATATGTTAATATCAATATGAATTTATATATTGTTTATGTTTATCCAAATTCATACGATTAATGCATTGGTATTACTATGTGAAAAGTGGGGCCTTATATAACCTATTGACGCCTTAGTAGGTCTGATGAGATACAATATATAGGGACTTAGCTGAGGCCTTGTCCATTTTTGACACGTTTTTGGATGATGGATTAATCATTTTCAAATATCTTAGATATGGCCTTGATTGAATGTTCCAAAGAGCCCAATATATTCATTCCCTCATTATAAAACAAGTAATTGATATTCAATGTGGTTACTCTATGGGTATAATACTCATTCAATCAGCTTTTATTACTACCATATTATTCTAAAATATATGTTTAAGGACATGTGTTTTTAGCTAATCAACATGCCTAATGTTTATGTATATGATTACTTACTCTATATTACTTACCCTTATTGATCATTAGAGTTCAACCCTTTCTTATGTTTTATTTACCTTAGGTTGCGAAGATGAATTTTATGAATGGATTGTTAGGAAAATCTAGGAGTTATGGATGTTTCAGTGGAAAATCAATGTTATTTTTCCTTTCAAGTTGTAATGTTGACCTTATTTATTTATCTAGTTTTCCAAAAATGCTAATCTATTTGTTCCTTTTGGACTTGATTCCTCGTAATCATACCAGCGTATTAAATAATACACTGGATACGGGATTCTGGGGTCAGTGCATTATAGTTGGAATGAGAGGAAGTTTAGAAAAATTCTTGGAAAATATATTTAGAAAACATTGGTTTGGGAACAAAACCCTAACATTGAATTTTAGTATAAGTATACAAGAACATCCTAGAATTTTGTTAAGGAATTGATTATGAGGATATTCCTTCAAAATACATCCCTATCTGGATAATAAATGTGGATGTGGTTCTGGCATAGATGTACCTAAGAGTAACAAATCTAAGAGGGTGTTTTGAACTTGACTTGGGGTAACCTGGTATATGAAAATGGGGCTTACTGCACACCTAGTTTGAAACCCCCTAAGTATATTCTTAGGATTATTCACATTTTTCTATATACTGTTATAAAGGATTTTTACTTTAAAATTAATCCAATAGATGGTTCTATGATTTATAAAGAATAAATTTATGTTATGTTCTATACCATGATTAGAGTTATATAGTGATAATAATTTTATGAGATAATTTATTATATGGATTTTTTTAGAAATGGAACCTATCATAAGGAATGAGAACTCTGTCATTAGACATGATGAAAATTATAGGAAGGATCATATATTTCATGGTCTTAAGACAAATTTTCTATGGAAAATAGTCTCCATTGTATACACATCAAATGAGAAAATAATATCATGTGTTAAAAAAGATATTTAATGAATTCTACAAGTCCTATGGCTTTGAAGGGAAGCAAGAGAATAAAATGATGGAAGAGGAAAATATAGATAATGGGAATAAGGGAATGAAGGGCCGTACCACATATGATAATTGTGGAAAGAATCATGCTGGAAAATTCATAAAGGTAATGTGAGTTTGTTATAAGTGTGGTGAAAAAGGACACCAAGTTCATGACTGCAAGGGAAAGAAAAAGGTTTGAACTGTATAATGCTTCAACTATGAGAATATGAGACACTATTTGAATCAATGTCCCAAGAGTCAGAGAAATATTTCCCAAATGATGTTATTAGATAATGATCATGTTATTCTATTTCCTTTGATGAAGAGGAATAATTAACATGTATAATTAGGAATTATGTCATCTGAAGATTTTATCACCAATGTACTAGTTATAAGAATTATATAATATATAAGTATTTTACCATTGTACTTTTTCATTATGTATTTTGGACCATATGTTGAATGATACCAAAAAAATATATTTAGTATAAAGTTAAATTTTTTGGAAAACACATGATTAAGGGAAATACAACACTTAATATGTTTCTTGATGTTGAGATAATGATGACGGAATGATTGATTTTAATAATTACAAACCTCATTGGAAAAGATTATTAACTTTTCAAAAAGTGGTCTATGCTATCATCGATGGAGTTTACAAAACTTTTGGATTTAAGGAATATATCCAATAACATGTATCTTACTTAAATAATCTGAATGAATTCATGTTTCCAATAAGGTTTTATGGTAATTTGAGTTATTACCATATTTCAAGAGGATACATGATGAAATTATTAACATGTTTGGAATGTGAAAATTTAGATATTCTTCATGGATAATTTCATCTTGGAAATTCAGTGACCTTCATTCTAAAGTTTTGAATCATTATACTTTGGAAATTATAACCATTTATGAATGGATTAAGTTGATCGTTGTTTGAGGTTTTATAGGTTAATGTATTACTTCACCCCAAGAGTAAACCTGTGCTAAGATTTGAATTATAGATATTTCAAGGCACCATCAATGGATAATATCGTGTTTATGAAATTAAAACATATATTTATAATCTTATAGAGTTTAATAATTTCTCAACTTAAGGAAAATAGTCATAAATAAAATATTTTCCTATAATCATAATCTTTGATAATATCAATGAATATTTTTATAGTTGTTTATTGTTTTGTAGTAATAAACTTTCATCTGAATATGTTCTCTATCAATTTTATCATAACTTTATAGTTTGATTTTTCTTCCATGTCCTGGTTTTTATTTCCTACTATTGTAACCCCATTGAAAATCAAATTTTTTTTTGGTGACCAACTCATTTCCCTTAACCTCATTTTAAGAGGATATTTTATTAACCTTATTTCTGATGTGGGTTTCCCAGAAGGGAATTTTCAGGCATCAACCTTTAACTTTTAAAGTGCAGTTCCGAATTGTGAGGACGTAGAACTTTTTAGGGAGGAATATTGTAACACCCCAATAATTTTTTTAATAATTTAAAAAAATTTAAAATTATGTGTTCTAATTAAAATTTATATATATAAATAATTGTAATTTAAAGCTTTCAAATTAATTAATATTCTAAAAAACAAATACTATTTCACAGTATTAGTTTTTTGTTTTTTAATATAAATATATATTTCATTATTTTTTAAAAATTCATTTTTATCAAGAGGGTATTTAATTAAATATAATATATATTGACTATTATAGTTATTTTGATAAATACTATATTTTATTATAGTATATTCACTATTAATACGAGACCCCAAGATTTTATGGTATATTTCTTCATAAGTATATTCAATTTGTTATACAACTTATACGAACACAACACTAAGTCTCTATGAAATGAAACTATTTTTATAGTTATAACCTATCCAAGAATAATAATTTTTCCACTTCTATGATGGGGATTTTGAAAAATGGACATACACTCATTCGATCTGTAAGCATTTATAGTCTAATAAGCCCAACATAATTTTTTAGTGACTTGTATTTTACCCTTATGAGTAGTAAATTACCCTTATGAATAGTAATACAACTGATTGAATAGTAACCTCACCCAAAAAAGTGTAAATACAATTTTTGTTCCAAAATTTTTGTTTTGAGTTTAGTTTTTTCTCAAAAATATGAGGAATTTGATCAATTAAATTTTCAGGTAAAAAATGTACATTTCTGAGATATTTAAATTATTCTATAAAACTATGGTTTTACTAATGTCTATTTTAGTGAAATTGTATCATCGAGACACTATTATTTAATTATAAATGATAAATTAATTTTATTTTTTTAAGTGTAAAAAATTTTACTATGATTTTTACTTTGCATTCTATGTCTACTATTATTCTTAATAAATAATTATTTAATTAGATAAAAATTAAAATTTTTATATTTAGAGGATTATTATGAGAAAATAGATTTCATTTTTTTATTACATAATTTTGCTATTAGTTTACGCTGAATTGATGTGAATTTTATAAAATACTTTAGTTTTCGTGAATAGTGAAAATATTGTTTTTTGTTTTTTGTATGTTTAAAGAAAACATAATGACAAAATAGTTAATATATAATTCTCTTAGACTTGTGTACATTAAAATATGAGATGAGTTGTTCCATTTGGACTATACCATGGGCAGATACCATGGGAAAGCCCATGGTTTTTCAAATACCACTGCTCAGGTGTCCTTAGAAAATAAAAAACAATTCCCTCACTTTAGATATAAATACCCACCCATTTATTCCATTAACTTCATTAAAAAAATTTCATCCTTGAATATATATTATTTTTAACTTATTAGGAGTCCACCCAAGGTTTCCTCGTGTCCCCAAGGTCCCAACCTTCATGTTTTAGGAGTTACTCTATAGGGTAAGGGAATCTACCACCCTTCTATTTTTCAATAAATCCTTTTATGGTATTCCTTTTTAATTTAGATTGTCTTATCATGGGATATTTCATTACATATCCCACATAATTTCCCCATTAATTCGAGGTTATGATATCCTACTTTTTCTATCATAAACATATTTTATGAATTTTTAAGTGATGTCATTAGGCTGCCAATTTTTCGTTAGGGATTTTTCAACATCTCATTTTCTTTCAAGTTCCATTCTTTTATTTCTCTCTCATAAAATCCCCTCACCCAAAAGTTATGATAAATCCATTAACTTACATATAATGGAATTTTGTTATGGAATTTTAATATTTTCTCATTATCTCTCATTTCTCATCCATTTATCAAAAAAATGAAGACACCGCCAGATTTGTGTTCATTTATCACATTATAGGATGACGAGTTTTCAATGTCTATTACCATATTAATGTCTAGTCATGAAACCATTTTTATAGTTGAACCAGATCATAATATATCCCTTTTATCTTATTTAATATTCTGGAATCATTATACACACATGATGTGAAATAATAAATCAAAAAAATCTCGTTCTGAGTGAAACCGCTCAAAATAATCCAAGCGATTATCATTAATGTTTTATCAAATGATTCATCCTCACCCAAAATATAAAAACTACTTATATGATCATTTACCCTTCTGTATGATAATTTATAATATATAAATTCAATTATGGACTTCAATTACCATTTTACATGAACTTCCATACTCTTATAATCAAGAAAACTGATCATGAAATCAAGGAAACAAACACTCCGGAACAACAGAATTCAATATTATATCTTTTCAATAATAACATAACTATATTTTTTAAATCTTTAATGAATCAAATATATTTATATAATATTATGAAATTTTATAAAGCTTTAATGAATAATATATATATATATATTGTTATGAAATTGATAATTAATGGATGTAATTTGATTATGAATTACATTAAGGTCAAGTGTAGAATACATTTTGACATAATGTAAGGGTTTTCTCATATCACTTCCATTTTTCAAGACATTCTTTAATCCCCACTATTTTGTGTGTCTAGTGTATGCATACATCACATTTATTTATCATATCATGAATCTTTTTTTACTTAAGTAGTATTTAATGTATCACTTGATGATTACTATTTTTTGGGAATATGATCCAATTTATTTCAAAGTGGTAAGGATTTTCTACCCGAACCACCATTTTCATTGAGGTTACTATTATCCTCTACTTATCTCATGGAAATCTTCATTTATTCTTTTGTAATCCTCATAAATTATATGTGAATTATATATATGTGTGTACCAACCATAATAATTATTTATTTTATCAGGATCTACATGTTTTAAAATGATCATTAAAAAATTCTTCCTGGAAAACAACATATATTCAAAGGAACTTCTCTAATTCTTACCCATTTTCAAGTGCAGTATATAATTTATTTTAACCCATCATTATTTTTCAAAATGCACACATATTTTCATGAAAACATATCTTGGTTGACATCTCATTTTTTGAAAACAAACCTTCCTTTCCACATTGAAATCTCTTAGAAAATTTCCTTAAACCACATTAAAATGATTTATTTCTAAATCTTCTTAAAAATAATTTTTAAATGGTTTTACTTCAGTGGGAAAACATTTTTGAATAAAACATTATTTCCATGTAATTAAATTTTCTTTTTTGGTAATTAAATGTTTAAAATATGATTTTATGACAAATAAAAATTATTTTCCAACAGAACTCTTCTTTTCAAAGTAAAAGAGTATTTATCTCAAGAATTACTCGATGATTTTATAATAGTAATTGTATCTAATTCAACACTATTGTTTTATCTTATATAGAATTTAAAAAAATATTTGATAATTTAATCTACCATATTTTATTTAATGGTTTATGATTAGTCTGACTATTGATGTGCTATATTGAAATTATTCACTATATTACTCCAAATGTTTAGTGTTTATGTTTGGGAAAAGTTATTTACATTTCATATGCCAGTCTCAATATAAAGGTATATATTTTTTAATCTTATCCCCATTCATATTAGGAATACATTATAATTATTATGTTATGGGTGTGTCCCACTATATCCCATCTATGCATTGGAAGGTCTCACAGAACGAAACAAATATGGACTTAGACGAGGCCTTTCCATTTTTCAGATATGGTTTTGGCCTAGGCCTTAATGATTTTCAAATGTCTTTCCTAAGGCCTTGAATGTATGTTTCAAAAGTTTTTCATATGCATTCACACATTATAAAACTATTAATTTATATTACATGTGGTTATTTAATTAGAAAAATTATAATGGTATGTTTATCTTATGGTATTATTCATCCATATTTTATTCCTGCCATATTATGCTCAAGTATATGTTTAAAAGAATATGTTTTTAGCTTCTCAAATTTCCTAGTGTTTATATTTATGATTACTTCTATTTTATTAAATACCATTTCTGTGCATTTTAACTCACCCCTTTATTATGTTTTATTTCCCCTAAGTGGTGAAGATGAATTTTATGAATGGATTGTAGGGATAATCTATGAGTTATGGATGCTTCCATGGGAAATTATGTATTGTTTTTTTCATTAAAGTTGTAATTTTGAAATAATGTATTTATCTAGACTTCCAAAACTAATAAAATATACATTACTTTGGGATTTTATTCCTTATAATCAGACCAATGTATTAAATAATGCACTGAATCTCGACTTCTAGGGTCGGGGCATTATGGTTGGCATTAGAGGTAGTTTAGAATCAACATTATGAAGTAGGTTTAGAAAAAATAGGTCATGGGACAAAACTATAAGATAGAATTCGAGTATTAGTATACAATAACATCCTAGAATTTTGGTAAGTATTATATTTTGTGGATATTCCTAGAAAATAAATCCTTGTCTAGATACTATAAGTAAATGTAGTTATGGAATAGATTTACCTAAGAGTAACAAATCCGAAATGGTGTTTCGGGCTTTACCTAGGACAACCTGTTTCACGAAAACAGGCCTTATGGTGCAACTATTTTGAAACTCCTAGGGTGTATGCTTAGGATAATCCCGAATTTTCTTATATACCATTATAAAGGACTTATGAT
Organism: Viscum album; assembly: GCA_963277665.1. Taxonomy (NCBI): domain Eukaryota; kingdom Viridiplantae; phylum Streptophyta; class Magnoliopsida; order Santalales; family Viscaceae; genus Viscum; species Viscum album. Next base: position 1,469,299,584 of record OY728132.1, read on the forward strand.
CCCAAAGTAAACAAAGTATATGGTTTTAGGATTTAGGTTGCATAAATTTATGTTATATACTATCCCAAGATTAGAGTTATAGAATGATAACAATTTTATAAGATAATATATTATATGTAATAGATTAGAAACATATCCTATCAGATGGAATGAGGACTTCACCCATGCATGTGATGAAATTCATAATAAGGATCATATATTTCATGATCTTATGCCATAATTTTGAAGGGTAATAGTCTCCAAGGAATCTACATAATTTGAGGAACTAAAATCACGTGTTAACAAGATATGTAAATAATTATATGAGTCCTATGGATTTGTAGTGAAGAAATAGAAGAAAAGGATAAATGAGGAAGAGATTAATAAATGGAATAAGAGAATGAAGGGGTTTCCAACATGTGATAACTATGGAAAGAATCCCCATGGGAAATGCTTGAAGGGAAGGGGAGTTTGTTATAAGTGTGGGGGAAAAGGACACCAAGTCTGTGATTCCAAGATTAAGAACAATGTTTTCAATGTATAATTCACCAAATATGACAAGATAGGACACTATGTGAATCAATTAACCAAGATTCAATGAAATATACCACAAATTATTCTATTGGATAATGATTAAGTTATTGTACTTCCATAGATAAAGAGGAATAATTAATATATATAATCAAGAATTATGTCATCTGAATATTTTACTAATAATGTAATGGTTATAAGTATTCTGGAATAATTGAGGATTGATCCACAATACTCTTTAATTATGGATTTGAGATCATATGTTTAATTTTACCATGAAAAAATATTCAGTATAAATTTATTTTTTTTGGAAATCAACTCATTGAAGGAAATAAAACCATAAATATGTTTTCTATGTTTAGATAATGATAACTAATTGGTTTATTTTTATATGTAATAACTAAATTGGAACTTATTATTGACTTTTTGATAAGTGGTTTATGCTATCATCAGTGGAGTTTACAACACTTTTTGATTTAATGAATATATCCCATAATATGTATCTTACTTAAGGAATACAAAAGAATCGATGTTTTTAATAAGGTTTTATGGAAATTTCAGTTATTAACATATATCAATAGGATACATGATGAATTCATTCACATGTTTAGAATGTGAAAATTTAGATCTGCTTTATAGCTAAGTTCATCTTGTAAATTCAGTGACATTATTTCCAAAGTGTTGAATCATTGTAGTTTGTAAATTTTAAACTTTTATGAATGGTTTATTTTGATAATTGTATGTGGTTTTGGAATTTAATGTATTACTTCACCAGATGACACAACCTGTGATAAGAGATTATGTATGGATAGTAAAAGGTGAAATAAATAGGTAAGATTGTGTTTATGAAATTGAAATGTACATTTACACTCTAATAAAGCGGAATAATTCCTCAACTCAAGGAAAAGAGTCTTAAATAATATTTTGTCCTATTAAAAAAATCATTGACAGTATCAAATATTTTTTTAGTAGTTTATAGTCTTGTAGTAATCAACATTCATATAAACGTGTTCTCTGTCATTTTCTATCAGAACTTCACAGTTGGAATTTTCTTATATGTCAATGTTTTTAATTCGAACTGATGTCACCCCATTAGAAATATTAATTATTTTGGGGACCACTACATTTCCCCTAACCTATTATTAAGATTATATTTAATTAACCCTATTTCGGATGTGGGTTTCCTACAAGGGAAGTTTCATCACTCAACCTTTAACTTTCAAAGTGCAGTTCTAAATTTTGAGGACACAATTCAGTTGAGGGGGGAATTATGTAACACCTCATAAAGTTGTTTAATAATGTTAAATAATTTAAAATTAAGTGTTTTAATTTATAATAATATTTATAAATAATTATAATTTTTAGCTTTCAAATTTATTAATGTTCTAAAAAACAAATATTATATTAGAAAATTATTTTTTTATATTTTAATATGAATATATATTTGATTATTTATACAAAATTTATTTTTATCAATAGGTTATTTAATTAAATATAATACATATATATACTATTATAATTATTTTGATAAATACTAAATTATGTTATGAATATATTCACTATTAATATGTCACCCCAAGATTTTATGGTAAATTTCATCATAAATATATTCAATTCAGTAGATATATTATATGAACACAAAATTATGTCTCTATGAAACAAAATTTTTTTATATTTATAAACTATCCATGAAAGATAATTTTTTGGCTCTTGTGTTTTGAATTTTGAAAAAAATACACCACAACGATCAGTAAGTTTTTAAGATTCTAATAAGATCAACTTAATTTTTTGGTGACTCGTAACTTATCCTTATGAATAGTAACATACCCTTATAAATTGTAACATGCCCAATGAAATATTATACTCCCATAATAAAGTAGAAATAATTTTTTTATTCCATAATTCATGTTTTGATTTTAGTTTTTTCTTAAAAATATGACGAATTTGATAAATTGTATTTCGGGTAAGAATTGTACATTTTCATAGAAAATTAAATTATTATATAAAACTAATGTTTTATTAATGTTTATTATAGTGATATCTTATTATCAAAACACTCTTCTTTAATTACATATGATAAAATAATTTTATTTTTTTAAGTGTTGAAAATTTTACTATGCATTTTAATATGCATTTCATGCAACCTATTATTTTAAATAAATTAGTATATTCATAGATAAAAGTTAAAATTTTTATATTTAGAGAATTAATAAGATAAAATAAATTTCATTTATGATTTCTAAATTTTGATATTAGGTTACTCTGAATTTATGTGAATTTTATAAAATACTTTAGCTTTTCATGAACAATAAAAATAGTGTTTCGAGTTTTCTATATGTTTAATGACATCATAATGATGTCATAATTAATATAAAATTATGGTCTAATTTTTTACATAAAAATATGATATTAGGGGTCCCAGGTGGCTAATACCATGGGAAAATACCCAGACAAGACCATGGTTTTGCAGATACGACTCCTGAGGTGTCCTTAGAAATTAATAATCAATTCCCTCACTTTAAGTATAAATACCCTAACATTTAATCCATTAAATTAATTAAAAATTCATAATCCTAAAATATTTAGGATTTAAACCTCCCTAGGAGTATTCCCATGGAGTCTTCAAGTCCCCAAGGTCATAAACTTCATGTTTTAGGAGTTACTGTACAAGGTAAGGGAATATACCACTCTCCTCTTTTTCAAGCACTCGTTTTACTTTATTAATTTTTAATTTCCATTGTATTATTTTGGGATATGTCAGTATATATCCACATTAATTCGCAAATTATGTAATAATAATGAGAAAACACTTTTTATCTCATCAAAAAATTTTATGAAATTTTATGTGACGTTGTTAGGCTACCGAATTTTCATAAGGAATTTCTCAACTTCTCTCTTTTTTCAAGTTCCTTTTTTTTATTTTTCTCTCCTCAAATCCCCTCATCCAAAATGTATGATTAATCTAGTACCTTTCATATACTAGAATTATTTTTCTAATGTAATAGTTTATCATCATCTCTCCTTTCCGCCCCCTTTTATACAAAAAAAGAATACACCGCCCGATATATGTTAATTTATCACATTCAAGGACGACAAGTTTTCAATTTATGTTACCGTATTAATGTATAGTCATGAAAAAAAATTATTGTTGAAAAAGATCATAATATTTTTATTTTTTCATATATAATGTTCTAGAATCATCATACACACATGATGTTGAATAGTAAATCAATATAAGATCATTGTGAACGAAATCACTCAAAATAATCCTAGCGATTGTCATTAAAGTTTCATTTAATGATTCATCGTCACCCAGTATATCTGAATGACTTATATAATAATTTAACCTTATGTATGATCATTAATAACATATAACATCCATTATGTATTAAAATTACCATTTTACATTAACTTTCATACTCGTATAATCAATCTAACCAATCATAAAATCAAGGAAATGAACACTCTAGAATGATGAAATTCAATCTTAAAACTTATTAATAACTAAATAAGTGAACTCAATAAAACATTATTAATTATAATATATTTATATAAGGTTATGAAATAGTAAATTAATGGATTTAATTTTATTATCAAAGACATTGAGGTCAAGTGCAAAATACATTCTGAATTAATGTAAGGGTTTTCTCATCCCAATTTCTTTTTTGCAAGACATTCCTTATTCACCACTATTTCTTATGTATGGTGTTTTCATATTTCCCATGGATGTTTCGTATCATAAAAAAATTTATTTTCATGGTATAAATGTATTACTTTATGATTATTAATTTTCGGTCATTTTATCCAATTGATTGCAAAGTTGTATGGATTTTCTACCCAAATATCCATTTTCATTCGGGTTACTCTTATCCTCTACTTACTTTTATGAAATTATTATTTATTTCTATTTAATCCTCATAAATTCTATGTGAATGTTCTATATTTGTGTACTAAAAATAATCCATATTTATTTTTTGGGGAGTTACATGTTCTGATCGGATCATTCAAAAATTCTTCCCAATAAAAAAACTATATTTAAGAGAACTTCTCTAATTCTTACCCATTTTATGGTGCACTATATAATCTATTTTAAGAAATAATTATTTTTATAAAATATAAAAAATCAACAAAAAATATCTCCGTTCACTTCTGGTTTTATGAAAACAAGTATGCCTTTCCACTTTAAAATCTCTATAATAATATCCTTAAACCGCATTTAAATGGTTTATTTTTAAAGCTTATTAAAAACACTTTTTAACTAATTTTACTTCTGTGGGAAAAAATTTATTCCTCAAATATAATTTCAATTTATTTCTCTTTTATTTTCTAGGATTTAAATTTTTTCAATTTGATTTTATGTCAAATACAAATGATTTTCCGAAATAACACTTATTTTCAAAGTAAAATAGTATTTATCTCAATAATTACTCAATGATTTTATAAGCGTAATTTTATCTATTTCAACAATCTTGTTGAATCTTATATATAGTTAGGAATAATATTTTATTATATAATATACCATATTTAATTTAATGTTTATGATGTTTCTGACAATGGATGTGTTATCTTGAACCCATTAACTATATTACATCGAATGGTCAATGTTTATGTTTGGGGAAAGTTATTTACATTTCTTATGTTATTATTAATATGTATGTATAGATTGCTTAATTTTATCCTCATTCATATGAGTAATGAATTGGACTTAGTATGTGATGGTTGGGGCCCACTATAGACCCTCGATGCATCGACGGGTCTAATGAGACAAAATAAATATGGACATGGCTGAGGCAATTCCCATTTTCAGTTATGGTTTTGGCTGAGGGCTTAATCCTTTGATGATGTCTTGGTCATGGCCTTTATGGTTTGTTTAAAAATATCTTGAATATTTATTTTCTCATTATAAAACTAGTAATTGATATTTTATTTTGTTATTTAACTAGTAGAATACTCATGGTATGTTTTTATTATGGAATAATTCATTCAACTTTTATTCCTACCATATTATGCACAAATATAAGTGTAAAGGCATGTGTTTTTAGCTTCTCAACATGCCTAGTGTTTATGTTTATGATTACTTCCTCTGTATGACTTACCCTTAAAAATAATCCGAGATCACTTATTTCTTATGATTTATTTTCCCTAGGTTGCGAAGATGATTTTTATGAAAGGATTATCGGGATAATGAATGAGTTGTGGATGTTACCAATGGAAATGGTATATTTTTTTCCTTTAAAGTTGTAATTTTGAAATTATATATGTATATGGTTTTCCAAAGCTACTAAACTATCCATTCCATCATGATTTGTTTCCTTGTAATCATACCAATGTATTAAATAATGCACCAGTTCCAGACTTATGGGGTCAGGGCGTTACACTAGCTTATATGACTCAAAAAGGAATAGGGATGTAGGCCCCAATAAATTAAAAAAATAAATATATAATTTTATTTAACTAAGAATAAAAGTTACCTTGATCATACAATGGTTGCATGGTATTTTTAAAATACTATAGTAGAATCTGAACAAGAAGATATTGAAAAATTAGTGAGTGTTGTTATTGAATCTAATTCTTCTAACTCCCCAATAAAGAGTAGGGATGATTATAACATTTCTCCCTCAATTTATTTGTTTGTGTAGCTTTAGTGTAATTAAATTATTGTATGGAAACTTGGAAATGAAGGTCAGAACTTTCCCATAATGGCAAGTGGTTAGGTAAATACAGATAACTCTTTTGAGATGTTTTCTGCTAAAATACCAAGGAAGATATGACAAAAGAGATAGGCACCAAAAAAATGTTGCAATAGATATATTTGATCATGAGATAGTTGATGATGAAGGAGGGTTATGGAAGCAAGATAGGACATGGTGTAGCAATTAGAATCATCAATTTTAGGGTCACGAGTGTGGTTGAATTGATTGGGGAGCTCAAAATAATATTAGCATGTTATTTCTAGTGGAAATGATGGAAAGGCTTAGCCTATGATTATTTATTTACAACTTGTCTTGTCTTTTGGCTGGGCTCTTAAACTTGTCATTATGTCTGTCATCATACTTAATTGTTCTATTTTGTTTCTTAAATAAAGGAAATTTCGCCCAAACTATTTTATTTAAATATATATCATTAAAATTTAAAAATAATCTCATTATCAAAAAATTTATATGTTAAAAAAATGAAACTAAAAATTAAATTGGATATAAAATTAAATTTATTTTTTTGGTATTTTAAAATAGTAATCAATTTTTTATTGGAAAATGTGTCTTTCTTAAATATAATTTTGTTCTTTATATTTATTTTTTAGAAGAACATGGTTTTTATAAAACTTTAAAAAAATAGATTTTTTTAAAAATTATTTCATTTGGGAGTTCCGAAAGAGAATATTATTTTTTAGAATTTTTTTCATTTTATTATCAAATTTTTATATCAAATAAAGTAAATTTCAAAATAAAAAATAATTTTTTAATAAAATATAATTTTGTAATATTAAAAAGATGTTATATTTTTTAAATAAAAATTGGATTTTTCAAATAATTAGATAAATTGATATTTTTAGGTCATGAAAGGGAATAAAGAATTTTTATAAATAAATAAAAATACTTTTTTTTATGAAATAATGATATCATTATTTATAAGGGTGTATAGGATTAACTGAATCAATGAAAACCAACCAAGCTGAGCTGACTTAAACTGTTGACATTTAGTTAAAATTTGTTAATTTATTAAAATCAATTGATAAGTATTAAATAATTATTATTTTTATTTATTTTAGTTATAATTAACCATTATTAATAATTATTACCCACTCTTAATCAAAACTAAATAATTATATTAAGTATACAATAAATTATTGACTTAAAAAGAGATGATTATTTTTCTTTGATAAAAATTTTATATAATATAAATAAATATTATTTTTTCATTATAATAGAAAATTAAGAACATATAGGGTGACTATGGTAATATAAGTAATCAACCTATATTATTGTTTTCCCCATGTTATTAAATACCTTTAAATCTTTATCATGTTATTATCCTGTTTCTAATCAAATAGTTTCCTATTTTTAAATATTGACTATAAAATTTTAGGGATTTATCGATTTTAATGAATAATATATTTATTAAGTATTTTATTTTCCTTGTTTTAGTAACTATTAAAAACTAGTATTTAATGATATAATCTAACCAATTTAGTTTAAATGTATTTTATTATATATATTTTTTGGTATTTATTTTCTTTAATTGTGAATTTTTTAAATCAATTAGTTTAAATGGGGTCCTTATCCAATATAAATTGGCCATGTACACCTATATTTTAAATTATTTCAAAGATAAAATTATTTTTTATTATTTAAAAGGAAAAGAAAAGATTTTTATATTTTAAATTAAATAAAGGTACTTAATATTATGTTTTGATTGGAAAAAATGTACTTGTTTGATAAGAAAAGGGGTAAATTTTTAAATTTATCAATTTAAAGGGAGTTTTTAATGATTTTGTAAAAAAAAAGTGACTACCCACTATCACTAGATCACATTCTAGGATAATATTGGATGTTGATTTTACCCCCAAAATCCATATCCAATAGGCCATGAGTTTGAAACTAGCATTAAGAGTACACAACACAGATATATGAGGCATTACCCTCATAAATCCAAGTAAGATAATGAAAAATCAAAAAAAAAATATATTTCAAAAAGATAAACTATTACCACACCCAAACTATCATTAATTTTCAATGTGAACAATATAACTAAAGATAATATAATAACAACCACCTAGGGATCCATGCAAGATACTAGTACAACAACATCCCAATATGCATTCGACTAGCCTATAAAATAGCATCTAAAAGCTATATAGGGTCTATTATATAGGATTGCATAGTATTATCATTTTTTTAAATAATAAATAATCTTTTTCAAATAAATATTTATGTTTATACATGTATGGAATCAACCATGTAGAGATATATTTGTAATTAAAATGAAATAGAGAAATCACGGTATTGATAGAAAATATTATATCTACGAATTTCAATACCATAACTTTAATCTATATAATCTATAACAGCCTCATAACATCAATAATCCATTTAACTAATCAATAAAATAAATATAATTAATTTTCTAATATAATAATGAAACAAATAGGAAAATAGAATAAAAATTTACACCCACTCTTATAGGTCTGTTCAAAGGCCATCCCAACTTATAACTAGGTAGCAATCGATAATAGGAAAACCACTCACCAACGGATCAAAAATTAAAGGATGAAAATAAAAAGCAATAAAAAAATATCAACACAAAACCTTGATTAGAAATTAAAATTACCATTTCATAATTCTATAACCACATCCCCAACTATGTAAATCACCTCATGATTAGGTACATAATCATGAAGGACATCAACCCCTTTCCCTACTCTTTGTATCTATACCCTCGACCTATGCCCACATGTACATGTTTCATAACATCAATTCATTATAGATAGTTTATATATCACTATAACATCACATCACCAATTTAATATGAGAAAACAATAAGAAATATAACCGTTGCTAACTTATATTAATAACCAATAAACAATAAGTTAATATAACTAAAATAATAATCCTCACAAAATTATTCATTCTCAACTTATCAATTGTTTACCACAATATTATTTTAATTATAGCACATAATATCCCATTTTTATCTTTCAATTTAGTCATTATATATTAACTTATTACCATTTCCAGTTAATTAAGCAATTATTCCAATTATCCCATTATCATTCATTTTATCCACATTACTATATTCTATATGTTAATTTAAAACACCATCCCACATATTTCAAAATCTATGATGTATACACTATAACCTCATAGGTTACCTTCCTACAAAAAATTACACCTAATTCATAAGAGACATAATGTGAAAATCTATATAATCTATTAGATAGGAATGAACAACCCACTCAAACTATATCTCTAAAAATTCATAGACATCCACTATTTATACTTGCCTAACTCTTCCAATAACACCCCATATTGGTTCCTTATACTTCTATAATCCTTATACACCCTATCTATAAAGAAAACCCAATGATGTGGCCCTAATGAAGAAAAATAACCTCATTATCTTCCTATATATACCTCTTGAATAACTTATCTCTAATGAAAAAATTTACCCAAGTACACATGTATTCTATGAGGTTAAGGACCCCACATGATATCAAATACACCTGCATAGATAAGACTCAATGAGTCCAATAATAACACCTCCTTACATACTTTAGGGTTATAACAAACCCTATATAAACTAACATGATTGATCCATTAAGGAAAGATACCATAATACTAAATGGATCATGGTTACCAACCAAATCCAATCCCACTATATGGTATCAACCTCATACAAATGTAGAGAAATCCTAACACCAAAAACTAAAATGTCATACAAATTTATTGATTTTCCATGTCCATTAATATTAATTCTAGAATCTCATACTCCCTTATCACTACATTGTTTAACACACCCCCAATTATACATTTGATTTAATGTGGTTCCATTAAAATCATATCAATAATATATATATATATATCACATAAACAATCCTTAAAAATTTGGCATAATGATGAAGCAAGTCAACATGATCAAATTTCCATATTATGTTCTTAACAAAGTTCTTACCCTTATTTAATCAAATTTATATGAATGAGAAAGTAGAATATGAAAATATTATCCAAAAGAAAAAATTAATGAAATATATAATAGAAACAATGTCTAAATATTTCATGATAACTGCATAATATTTTAGTATAAAATTAAACAAACGAATAATAATGTCACTGTTACCTTGGAAAATCCGACTTCACCAATCCCAAGGAAAGAGAAGAAAATATAAAAGGAAAGAATAAGAATATGGAATCTCATTAACCTTGACCAAACCAATATCTCCAAGCCCAAGATAAGGGATACAAGTACCTAAGTAAAGAAGAATCATAAAATATCCCATTCCCCATTCCAAATCAAAAATACCAAGACCATGGGAATATATCCAAGTACATAAGGGAAGAAGAAGTGTGTAATGCACCCTTCCTCTAGGCCAAACCTATATCCCTAAGCCCAAGTAAAGTGTAAAACATCAACTGTGGAAGAGGAATGTTTCGTGATTTTAATAAATATAATGTTACCATATACTTTAGTGGTTTAATATACAGATAAAAATTAAGTAATCCAATGAAAAATGTTTCATGGAGACAGGGTATATGGAATCCAAGGGAAAATGATAGAGAAAGCCTGGTAGAAAGATTTCAGTGGAAAGGTTTCAAAGATGATTTTTTATGGCATGGATTACAGATCATAAAGGGTATCATTGAAGATAAAATAATAAAATAATAAAGTATATCAATTGAATTGATAAAATATGTGTTTTATAAATCCTTTACTATAAGTCAATATTCTTTAATCACTTTATAAGAATTCAGAAAAATCAATGATTAAACGAAACCAAACAAACAATGAATTATAATAAAAACATTACAAAATAATCCACCATCCATATAATGACTAAGAAATAAGAAATAAAATTAAAAAATATCCATCATGGATCTATGATATAGAAATATATATGAATAATGAGAATGGATAAAATTTTACAGTGGAGTGGGATGAAAAGCATATAAAATTAAGGAGAAATATTACAAATGAAGAATAAATCACAAAACCCACCTTTGAAATTAATTATTATCAGGAATGAGCCTTGTGTTTCTAAATGTTCAAGAGATAAAGGAGATAAATAAATGGTATGGGGAAAAGGGTTGAGTTAATTATAAAATCCCACTATTAATAAAATTAAACAAATGATGAAATTTATACATTGCTAATATGAACTTTCTAAAAATTCATATAACTAAATCTCCCCATACTGTATAATGTAACTAGTGAGATATAGAGTGTCATGTTAGTAAAAAATGGTGTTTTGAATCATACTAGTTTCTAAAACCCTTAACCAGAGAATTACATTGGGTAATGCTACTATGACATATAATATTCAAAATTCCAGGAAAGAGAGAAGACCAACCTGAAGTGACCTATTTTCCTAACATGAAAATTAGACAAAAAATGACATAGAGGATTGAACTAAGAAAATTTTTGAATCAAAGAATCAAATCTCATCTTCTAATATCCAGGGCACTTGGGCACTCTCTCGACACTTCACGCTCCTAAAAAAACCAAATGTAAAGGATCTGGAGAACCCAAATCTCTACATTAGATACTTCTCAAAAGATTATTTACCTTATGAATCCAAACTAACTGGGTTAAGGAAAAACTAAATTTTATCCTATATGGGGATACAACTCTAAAATAGGTATATTCATTAACAATACTATTAATGAAAGGAAGAATCAATAACTATAACTTTTTTCTTATAATAAATTTTTAAAAACCCCACTCTAAAATGGGATAAACTTTATATTGGGATCTCATAACCAAGGGAAACATAACCCAATAGAGAACACCAGAATCCTTGACTCACAACTTATGACTCACTGTCTACTCTTTCCACCTCAACCAAATCTTCTTTAAAACACATACCATTTTAAAAAATTATTTAAGAACTTAAAACCCATACTATTAGTCGGAGTGAGTAACTCAAGAGGGGGATAATTTACTTCAAAATAAAAATTTATTTTTAAAAGCTTTAAATATGAATCCCCCATGTTAATTAAAAATTCATATTTAATAAAAAAAGTAGAATTATATATGTTTGATCTTTAATATTATTTACCTTACTGGGATTAAGGTTTGGTTAAAAAAATATTTGAAATCACTTTAACCATTGAAACTAAATTTCTTAATCTAACACATTATATAAGCACAGGTCAAGACTAACTATCCAAGTAAAATTTTGTTTCATATATAAATAATAGATATAATTTTAACATTTAAATATAGAAAAAAACTAAATCACATACAAAAATAAAAAAGGGGTCAGTCTTAAGATGAGACATAATCAATTCTAATTGGAAATCACCTACTACAAAGAAGGTTTTTACAAATATAATCAGATCCAAAAATAGGATTGGGGTTTTCAATAAAAAACACAAAGTATGTACAAAATAAAAGAATATTTTATAGTTATATGTGCTAATAGAAAAAATTAAAAATGGCACACAAAAACTATTCCATAGTTTTCATGGGTGTAAAAATAGATAATATTTAGAGGGAATCCCTATGAAACTTCATTTTAAGTACACGAGACAATGTGTATAAATAAAAAGAGTATCAAAAACACCAATAAAATATAAGGAATAAAAATAGAGAGAGAATAAGTAAATATTAGAAAAGATTATTTTCCACGAACAATGATGTTCCAATTGTTTAGAGGTCCTTAAATATGTATTTTAATGGAACTGAAATAAGTTATTCAAATAGAGAAGGACAAAAGAGAATCATAGAGTCTAGAAAAAACCATCTATTTTCTATTTGTAGATGTTCTGAAATACTTCCATGTATGTGAGTTAATATTTTTTTTCTACACAGCATATGAAGGTTATTATTTTTTTATATGACACACTACCACATCTTCATCAACACACACATAAACACCCAAAAGTATGTATCTGTATATCACCTAGGAGGAAGATATTCTGAATATATACCTAAGATAGTCACAATTATGCTTTTAATAATAATAATATAAATATACTATATCCTCATACTGAGCACTAAATCAATAAATATTTGAATTTTTCTTCAATTCATCTAGGGAGTGGATTAGGAGAAATGATAAATAAATCCACATGAAAATAATGGAATTTAGTACCTTAACCATTCTATAGGAGGAATTAAATTCAAATATGAGTTAGAATAGAAACACTATCATACTAGAGTTAGATCATCTCAGATGGTATAACAGACTAGTTTTAGATTATACTAATGGTTGAACACTCCAACGACAGATATGTCAACAGTAGATCAACTGAACTACCCATATATCGAATCAGTGATAGATTTTTTTGGTCGTAGATTAACTCTGGTAGTATATTTGGTTTGGCGATATATTAAATCTCATGGTAGATGTAGTGAACCAGTAGTTATTTTCTAAACAAACAATAGATTTGTTGATTTGATATTAGATGTCCCCAATTTTATATCCACTACTAGTAGAGTTAGACCATATATTTAATCCATTGGTAGATCATATTGAAATAATGTTAGATCATTATTACAAATGGTATATATCTTTGAACTAATGGTAGATCATCATAACTAATGGTAGATCTATTCATAGACATTTTTTTTCTAAAAAATATTTTATATCAAAGAAAATTAATCTAACTAAAAAATGGAAAATATGATTCGTGATCATTAAAATAAATAGGATTAAAAAATATCTCCCTTTTTGGTGATAAAAAATACTTTCATTGCATCACCATGTATATAAAAATTACTACAGACATGAGTGAGTGAATTTAAAAATTAATGATCAGCCAAACATTTCAAATTTCTAATGTGAGATACTAAGTTTAAATTTTGAAAAAAAATTAGAAACCTAAATTCTATCCAAAAAAATTCTCCCACATTTGGTATAATTAAAAATATATAACTAGAAGAGAAAAGGTAAATAAATAAAATAATAATAATAATTAAAGATAAGATCCATTAAACTAAAAAAATCATTAGACTACATATCAAAATGAAATAAAATGGAGAATATAATCTCTAAAAAAGACAAAACCTAGAAAGAATCTATCTCATCTTGATGGGATGTCAGATCAACATGGTATTTTCATTTAATAGATATATGTGGCATATAGGTAGTGGTTGAGGCTATAGAGCTAGAAGCTCCTAGATCAAAATTGGACTATGACTCCAAACAACTTCATATGGTGACATGATAAAAGCATGAAACTAAGAAATATGGGGTGAAAAAGATGGTTAATATGTGATATCAATCATAATAATGGATTTTCGTGCCACTACTGATGTCCCAAAAACATATAAAAAAGTATTCATCAAATTCACAAAATATATAATGATGTTACAACATCTTTCCACCACTATGAATAAGTCCTTATTTTGTCCCATAAATAGATTTTAGAGGGGGGATCACACATTAAGTAGATTGAATTTCTCTTTAAAGGACCCAATCATAGAAGGCATCCTTAAATTCTTAGTAAGAAATTTAAAATTATAATTTAACTAATTATTAGTAAAAATTATAGAAATTTATAATTTGGTTTCCTTTGTGATATTATCTATATCACTTAGATATTCATTAAAACATTCACTAACCAATTTATGCTCAGAAAATTTCATGATCCACTTAATATCCACCAGATGATATGAAGTGTGATCACCAAATATGGGTTGAAATTCTCCCCTCACAATCAATTTGATCATCTTAGAATCAATAGAAGATATATAAGGTAGAGAAGTGGATGTAGAAGCACCTTCTATAGGTACGGTTTCCAACCTCTCCATAAGGGATGTATATTAGGTAGAAAAACTAGCTATCATATCCGATATGATATAATTAATTGCTTCTATATCATCAACCAATATTCTATTTTCAATATCCACTTTTTCAATATTCCCAATCACCTTAGGATGAATATTAAAGATGAATTACTCAATGATATATCATGCATATACTTCACTGAGATGTGTGAATATAAGAGATTGGGATCTACAAACTTCACTAAAATTAAAAATAATTATCACTCTTAAAGCCTCTATATAATCCTTATTATCATAGACTAAAATAATAGAAGGAAAAATTGGTAGAGTTGAAGGAATCCTCTCAGGACTAGTTAAGAAGAAATCAACCAAATCAGATTTAGTTGTTAGTGAAAAGGTTCCCTCATTGTTAATACCCTCTTCCTGACTATATCCTTGTGCAACCAACCATGTTTTATTTCTAACTATAGTGACTAATTCATTCACCTTATTTATAAACACCCACTTAGTTACAATTGTTAGAGTGTATTTAGGTCTAACTACTAGTTCTCAAACTATATTTCAATAAAATTTATTTAGTTCTTATTTCATTTCCATCTCACATAATGCATCATTAATTGAATGATTAATGTTATTAGGTTTATGTTGTGATAGGAAATGCTGATGTTCAAACTGATTTCTAAGAGGATATATAGTCTTTGTTACTCTATCTTGGTATCTAACTATAATATATCGACCAATGTATCTATGAGTCCTAACAGTTCTAAAAAAATAAGGGCTATATATTTAATTATCATCTATAAGTTTAAATTCAGGTTGTTCCTTAGAACCAGAGGATTCTTCTACTTGATTCACAGAACTGTTAGAAGGTTTCTCATTTATATTTAGAATTAATAGACTATAATCAATGTTTTATAACTGCGTCTTAAGATCATGTGTTTTAGTTTCATAAAATTAGACATAAAAAACTACCTCCACAATATTTTTTTATTTAGTTAAATGTTTATATGATTTACTAGATAATGAATTCCCAAGTAAAATCCTTTCATCACTATTGGAATAATTTTTTTCAATGTTATCCTTAGTATTGATAATAAAGACTTTTTATCGAAGAATAATAAAGTATTTGACAATTTTTTCCTACCATTTTACAATTAAAATGATGTTTTCCTTAGAATAGGTCTTATAATAAATTTATTAATTATGTAACATGCAGTATTTACAGTTTCTTCCAAAAAATATAAAGGTAAATCATAATAATTTTACATGGTTTTGGAAACTTATTGAAGTGTTTGATCAATTATTTCCACCAGAAAATTATATTGTTGTATATGAGTAGAAAATTTATGGTTAAAACCATTTTGTGAGAAAAATGATTAAAAATATTTATTTTTAAACTCATGAACCTATTAGTTCTTATGGTTTTAATTTTAATTATTCTATGATTTTTTATGTTTTTAGCATACATTAAAAAATAATCACAAATTCAATTTTTTGATCTAGAAAGAATACCCAAGTATATATAGAAAATTCATCTACTAGAACATAAAAATAGTGCTTCCAATTTAATATATAAACTCTACATGGTCCCAAAATGCCTATGTGAAAAAAATCTAGGGGTTGGGATGTTGAAACATCTTTCATTGATTTGAAAGGGATTTTGTGTTGTTTTCTATTTTGACATGGGTTACAGACATTATCAATTGGGAATTATAGTTTATGTAGATCCTTAAACAACCATTTAATATGTATCTTTCGAAGTGAATGATAATTATAATGGCCTAGTCTCCTATTCCATGTTCGTGATTAATTAGAAAAGGAACTTAGATAGGGAATGTTTTGAAAAAAAAAATGATTCAAAATTAACATCATATACTTTATCATTTCATAGAGTAGTAACAAAAAACGTTTTTATAATAAAAATAATTTTAGGATTTTTTTTAAAATTTAAAATGAAAACCATCATCATATAGATATGAGGTACCAGAAATATTATACTTTAACTTATTTACAAATTAAACATTTAAAATTAAATAGTGTTTGAGTTTCCAAAGTGACCAAGTCTAATAATTTTTCATTTATCATTGTCACCAAAAGAGATATTTCCACCATCAACATCGATTCGGTTCTTGAAACATGAATATTCTATATTCATGTGTCTAGAATAACCACTATCTAGATACCATGGGTTCTTATTAAAAATCATCAACTAGATTTCATATAAAATAAATTTTGACCAAAATTAACTTTGGTACACAATTATTATTTGGTCTAGAAATGTTAGTAATAAATGATTTTTGAATCAATAACTTCTTAATAGGTTTCCTATAATCATATTTTCTAATATTATAAATAAAAAAAATTAGTTTCAGAAGAATAAAAACCAGTAAATGAATTTACATAACTTTAACTACAAATAACTTTTTTAATAATCCCTCTCTGAACTGGATGATAGCCTATCCTAATAGTATATTTAAGTGTTATCTAATTTACAAAAATTATAGTAAGAGTATTTATTATATTTTTAAATATTTTAAAATCTTTATTTAATTGATTATTAGTTAATTTTAACTCATGGTTCTATTTTAAAAACTGGGTATTTTTATCATTCTATATAGTAAGATTCATTTAAAAAATATAAGTCAGAGGATCCTGGTTATTTAAAAATTTATATTTTACTTTAAGCTCATTAAATGTGTCATCCATCATGATATAGTTTTCAAACATTTCTTTATTGGATATATTTAAATCATTTTTTTAATATCTATAAGTATCTTAAATACAAATAGGAGATTAGGAATAAACATTTAGTATCTATGACATGTTTATTATAAAAAAATTGTTTCCTCTGCCAGTGTTGTACTCTCAACTTGATTTATATTCACATGAGCAATCTTATGAAATAGTACATGTTTTCTTCATATATTTCATAAATCTATTATCCTTATTATCATATTTATTCTCAAATCATAACCTAGGATAATTATATTTGATATAACCTTTCCTCTCGCACTAATAACAGATTATCTCATTCATAATAACAAGCTTTTTCCAATACTTCATCCAATTACCTATATTATCATACATTTAGGGGTTTAACAAATAAAATCTTCATTATATGGAATTTAGTGAAGATTTTAACAGTGTGGGACATTTCTTAATAACTATTAGAAGGGTGACTCTTCTTTACTTGAGCTGTGTGCTTTGATATTCTACTTTTGTTTTGAAGAAATTGTTCTGAAGGCTACTAATTTACTCTTGATTTTATCCACTTATTATCTGTTTAATTTGATTTAATTCTCCAAAATCATGAGAACTACTATAAAATTTGTTATATAAACAATACTAACATAACATTACTATCAGATTAAAAATGATGTTTCTCTCCATTGGTCTGTTAAACACCTCAACATGCCCATTACATGAGGTCTTTTAGTAATTGGTTTTCCCTATGAATGCATCATGTTCATGATCTCATCAAACCAGATATAAATATCAGAATTCGGTTCATAATATTTCATCTTAGGTTTATTATATTTAATAGTATAATTATTTAATCACATTTATTTGAAAATATAATATCCTTCATTAGAAACAAATAAAGTATCCAAAAAATTAAATTCAGTAGTAAAAATAGAGATTCCATTGAAATCGTTATCTCTTAAATCACAATATAAGTCATTCATTGATTTAAAATTATTATTATAAGATTATTTAACTGGATCACTCAAATTAGCTCTAGAATATTTTTGTAATTATAATTTTTATTCAATGGGAGTATTAATTTTACAACCCATGATTTTGAGATGCATTCATGAAACGACCCAAACATTCAATAAAAAAAATTCATATTGACATAGTTAAATGTATTATTATTTGAAATGGTTATATAAAAAATGGAATTCTTTGGTTTTATGTTTTTGGATTTCAAAATACTGTAAATAATTGTTATAGTTTCAAATATAGCAGTTGAATAGTGATCAATTGATTAGTTTAAATATAGGGATTTAACAAATCCAATTTACTAAGTCAAAGGATGAGATGACCTCATCTAGTAGTATTTATCCATACGAAGCCCATCTTTCCAAGCTTACACTGGAGGTGGTGTCACTTTTATTCACTCTTGACCAAGCTCAAGCCAGGATTTAACACGTTAAGCTCAAATGGAATCGCCTACAGGAGAAGTAGAAGTTAATAGAGATTACCACATGTGCAATGTTATCTGAGCCTCCATAAGAGTCTATCACAATCACTCACATTACCCTTCGGTCCTAGGAGGTATTTATAAGGGGTTATGTAACCAGATCCTAGCACTATGATTATGTACATTATTTTTGTATAGAGAATATACATTCATTTTATTATTGTTACTTTGTAAATAGTTTTTTAAACAAAAAATAACATTTTTAGTTAATATTCAATTAAGAAATATATTTTAATGAATTAATGTATCTCTGAATTAAATAATATTTTAATTAAATATTATCACAAAATAATTTTTTATTAAATATAAATGATCATGTAATTTTTATGAATACAATTATAGTTTTTATAATGGTTTGAAAGCTGTTTTTTTCAAAACCCTTTAATTTTCGATAAATGGTGTTTTTTTAAAGTTAAAATTCACTTATTTAAAAAATTATTCTAATAAAATGAATATTATTTTGGGAATCAAGATATTGAAATTATCCAATGGTGATTTTTTCAAAATTTTCTTCGACAGTCGAATGTTTCGGTAAAAATTAAATACTATTTAAATATATAATGTGTTTTTTGACATAATAATGACCCAAGAGTGATGTAATAAAATAATATAAACAAGATATTTGTCGAAAATATGTTTTACCTTTAAAATAACGAGATTTTGTATTTTTTTGATTAATTTTTTGGTGCCTTAGTGGACCCTCCATGACTTATAAAACATTTCAATGTTTAAAATGATTTCCTTGAGAGTGTTACTCACCACCACAAAAGAAAGGATAATATTTTTATAAGTTAGGCCATTTGAATTATAAAATAATTTTTTCCTGTCCCCTTTGGATAAAAACCATTGGAAAGAACCATGGGTTGGTTTGTGGGTTTGATTAGTTTAATGTGTTGTGCCAAACCATAAATAATAAAGAAATCCCTCTCCTTTCCTATATAAACCCACCCAAGTTCCCAATTCTCTTCACTCAAACATTTTGATCTCGAAAAACCCTAACCTCATCTCTCTAGAATCCTCCCAAGGTTCCCCAAGCTCCCAAGAATCCTCTCTCAAGCCTTTCCCAATCTTTTGGGATCACATTTCCAAGTAAGAGATTTCTTCCTTTCTCATTTTTGTCCAAATTTATTTATGTTGTAATGCCCTTTTATTTTCAATTACAAATGTTGGGATAGGATTTAGAACCTCACCCATACTTTTCTACTTATTTTTTAATTATGGGATACCCCTTTCTCTCTCATAAATGCCTCCCATGTACACCCATTACCATGTCAAAATTCTGTAAGGAATTTCTATCTCCTCATTTACATTCACATAATAATTTTATATTATGAATTAAAATTAAATTGAATATGTTGGAAAATGTATCTATATGACCCCATTACATTCAATTTCACGTACATATGATGATATAACCCTTTCTCTCTCATCAACCATTTTTATGAATTCTTATTTCACACCGTTATACTACCAAAATTGACCCATGATTATCGAAGCCAAAGTCATTGTGTAGTGAACACCATACCCATTTCCCTAGAAAGGGTCTTCACCTTTACACACATTTACATATTGATCACATAGATTCATGTATGTGTTAAGAATTCCTTTATCTTGGAATAAATGATAATATTTAACGATTCACTGTTGTATGATCCTTATGGCACACTTATGCCTGAAATGAAATGATTAAGATGGGTGCACCCTGATAGCACTCCAATGCATTGGGTAATGATTAGTATCAGGTTACGTCATGTGCAATTAGGGATTACTAATTCCAATTCATGTTCAATGAGTGATTACTCATGATCCATGTGCAATGATCCTTGGCTCTTGCTAATATCATGTTAAATGTTGTAGCCACATTTCCAAATTATGTTAGTCATGCCATATCATGATTTTATGTTCATGTTTATCTTGATCTCCATTGATATGCCTACTGCCTAAAATTTACTATATTATTTATGATATTCCCTTTTTAGTACATTAATGGGATTTATGGATCACCATTTTCTTATACGTGTCCTCTGGTTAACCCATGCAATGCTATGTATGAAAGAATGATGTGGTCATGTAAAATAAGTTTTTAATAAAGATGTTGGGGTTTATGTTCTAAGTTGTTATGTAATGTTCCTAATTTCCCAAGACTCTATAACTATAAATCCTCAGAGTTTTATTAAGTGCATGTTTACGTAATAAATCTTGATTACGTTTGAAATAAAGAGCAGTGTTGTTATAGTTGGTATCATAGGATAGATTTAGTTATTTTAGGGATTAGGATTAGAAATCCCCAGTGAAAGGATTAGGGATAAGACTAAGTAGAATAAAAACATCAATAAATTTTGGTGAGTATTGAGTAAGTGGTTTATCAAACTAATAAATACCTATTTGGATACGAAAATGAAGAGGCGGCTCTGGCACATATGTATCTAGGGGAAAAATCCAAGAATATTGCATTGAGCTTGACTCGAATGGGGAATGTTGCACGACAACAGACCTTGCTGCACTTTTGGTTATGACACTCCCGAGGAATATGATTTAGTAAATTCATAATCTTATTATGAACCATTATTAAGGGAATTAAAAAAATTCTCCTATGAATATATGTTGGGAAGTAGATAATGGATAACATAGATTGAAGCCTATAAATTCATAAGTTAAAAAAATAAAAAGCAATTTATAAGTCATCTGTTTTTGTATTTGGATTAACCTCTATGTGTTACCCCAAACTTTCCTTTTATTCTAGATAATGGCCAGAAATAGGAGGAATCGGGCTAACAACTGATTCTAAGTTCATTGTGATAACTGTTTCAATGAGATACCCAATCTGATGGGAGTGGTAATCGCTAAATTCATCATGATACTCTCTCTGTTAACTCATGTTTTTAATGTAATCATGGGTCAAGAGGGATGTTCAACCCACCCTAAGATAGAAAAAGTCTCAATCAAGAGCTTCAGGAGAAAAAGGCCTCCTACTTTTAATGGATCATCCAATCCCTCAATTGTTGTACAATAGATAAACTCCATTGAAAAGATATTCTCTATCCTTCAATTTTATAAACAAGAGAAGGTTCTTCTGGCTGCATATCACGTAGAGGGTGATTCTGATCAATTCTGTTCATTGATCAAAAAATATAGCCTGAGGAGGAGTTAAAATCTTTGGAATGGAAAGATTTCTGGAAAATGTTTTTTGATAAATATTTTACGCACACCCTATGCCTAAAAATGGAAAGGGACTTCTTTTCCATCAAGAGGAAATCTGCCAAATTTGTTAGAGCGTATGAGGAATACATTACAAGGCTTGAACAATATGCCTCTGGCTTTTTCATTACCCTCAAATTCAAGGTTGGCCATTTCTTTGGTGGGATAAAACCTTGCCTAAGGAAAGACCTAGAAATACGTGACTTTGAGAGCTATGAGGAAATTGTATGATGTGACATCAAGGACGAAATAGAGATTAGAGAATCTTACGGGTATCTTGGGGATAAGAATCATAAGGTGGAATGTAATTCATGTGGGCTTATGGGGAAATCCAATGATGTTAAGAAAATACACCACCCCACTTTCCATAGGTGTAGAAAGAAGCACCCTAAAAATTCCCTGAAGGGGATGAAGAAATGCTTTAGGTGTGCAAAAGAAGGGATCCTGGCCATTAAATACCAACAAAAAATACTCATGTATAAAACATAGGAGAGGAACATTCTGTTCAACCCTCAATGCGTTATTCATTTCATCAACTACAAAGAACCAGATCACTTTGCAAACTAGTGCCCTAAGACAAGGGTTTTTGGAGGAAACCAATAACCTCCAAGGAAGCAAGGGAAATCTTTTTATATCATTACCACAAAATTGAACCCTAAAAAAGAAGTGGTGATAAGAACACTAGTTTTTCATTAATGAATTGTAAATGTACTTTTTGATTTTGGTTCTACACATTCTTTTATATCCTGAAAGATTAGTATAAAAATCCCAATACCACCACAAATCATGGAATTAATGATGTCAGTGATAATGTAAAATGGGGAAATCATTGAAGCCCTTGAATAGAACTAATCCCCTGTCATAATTTGAGGATTTAAATTCCTAGAAAACCTCTTCAAACATCCTCTGGTTGAATTTGATGTAATTCTTGGCATGGATTGGATTTCCTTATATAGAGCCAACGTAAATTTCCATGAGAGGGAAATCACTCTCCATATGGTGAATCGACCCCCGAATCTATACAAGTGCAAGGAGGATGAATCTTATTTAGAACCATCATCTCAAGAATGGATATTACTACCCTATGAGCATGTATATCTTACTTAGATGATTCATCCTAAGGAATAAACCCTCCTTGAGGACATCCCTATTGTAAGAAAATTCACTGAAGTGTTTCTCGAGGAGTTTCCTGGACTTATTCTGAGAATAGATGTTTAATTCTCAATTGATCTTATACCTAGGGCTTGGCCAATATTCATGACTTTGTATAGAATGGAAAATGTGATGGTTGAAGAGCTGAATAAACAACTATTGGTGAATCTGGATAAAGGGATTATATGCCAAAGTGCTTCATCATGGGGTTCATCAGTCCTATTTTCCAAGAAGAGGTATGAGTCAATGAACCATTGCATTGATTATTGTGATATCAAAAAAATCATGATAAAGAACAAGTATCATTTTCCATGAATTGATGATTTGTTTGATCAACTACATGGAGCCCAATACTTCTCCAAGTCGGATCTGTAGTTGGGATATTATCATGTAAGGGTGATGAAGGAGGATATCCCCAAGACTACTTTGCATACAAGATACGAGAACTATGAATTCATAGTACTGAATTTTGGACTCATTAATGCTCCAAAAATCTTTATGGACTTGAATAATATAATCTTTAGAGGTTAATTCATCAAATTTGTGGTAGTCTTTATAGATGATATTATAATATACTCCAAAACCATGGAGGAGAATGGGGAGCATCTAAGAACTATACTAGAGACCTTCAGAAAGGAGAAGCTCTAGGGAAAGTACAACAAGTTTGAGTTTTGGTTGAAGGTGGTCTAATTATTGGGTCCTATGATCATAAGAAATGTGATATATGTGGATCTCTCCATGAAATCTAAAATTGGGAGATGGTTGAGGCCAACATCGATAACAGATATTCGAATCATCATAGGGTTAGAAGGATATTATCATCGATATGTGAGAAATTTATCATGATTGTCAAACCCTCTTACCAAGCCAAATTGGGAGGAAATAAAGCTTTACTGGAGTGATGAATGCAAATACAACTTCAAGGAGTTGAAAAGGAGTCTTATCACTATGCTCGTTCTCAAACTACCTAAAAGTGGAGAAGTGTTTGTAGTATTTAGTGATTCTTCAAAGAAGGTCATGGGATATGTGTTGATACAAAATGACAGTTTCATTGTCTATTCTTGAAGCAATTGAATTTTCTTGATAAAAACTATCCATCACATGATCTGGAGTTAGAAGTATTAATATTCTATTTGAAAATTTAGTGATATTTCTTATTTAGGGAGCAGTGTGAAATATAAATTGATAACAAAAGAATCATGTATATATTCACATAGAAAGAGTTCAATGTGAGCTAATGAAGATGGTTAGAGCTGATCAAAGACTACGACTACTAAATCCCTTACCACCTACGGAAAGAGAACATGATGGAAGATCCTTTAAGTAAAAATGACCTAGTGATTATATCATTGATGAGAATTGAAAAGGATCCAATCTACTTATATTTGATGAATATGGACATGGAAATCATAAATAAGGAAAAATTATCAATACTTTCACAAATGATTGCTCAATCATCTCTTTTGGAAAGGTTAAATGATGCTTAGAAGGATGATGTGGGAATTTAGAAGAAAGTAGAAACTATCAAAAAAGAGAAATCCTTGGAGTTCAATGTTAATGAAGAGGGAATTGTGATATTTGGGACAAGAAAATGTGTTCCCTAAAATCTAGAGTTAATTATATAACTTTTTGATGATGAAAATAGTTTAAACTTCTCCATGCACTCAGGAAATACAAAGATGTATCGATATATCTGAGAGCATTAGTGGTGGGATAACATGTAGAATTAGATAATTGAGCGTACATCCAAGTTCCTGGTATGTCAGCAAGTGAATCCTGAGAGGAAGAATTATAAGGGGAGGATGTAACCATTACCCATACCAACATGTAAATGAGAGAAATCCCCATGGACATTATCACTGGAATTCTGAAGACATCCAAAGGAAACAATTCTATATAGGTTGTTGTGGATCTTCTTACAAAGACAGCACACTTCATTACAATTTGGTAGGATTACTCATTGGATCAATTGGCATAGATATACATCAGAGATGTTGTAAGGCAGCATGGATTAACACTATCTATTGTATCCGATCGAGATCCAAGATTCAAATATATGTTTTGGAAGAGTCTTCATCATGCTCTAAATATTGAGCTAAACATTAGTATAGCTTATCATCCTCAAACTAATGGATAATCTGAGTGGATTATCCAAACACTTGAGGACCTGTTGAGAGAATTCTCAGGGGACATAAAAGGAGGATGGGATCCACATCTCCCTCTTGTTGTGTTCTCCTACAATAATAGTTTCCACTCAAGCCTCCAAATGGATCCTTATTAAGCCAAGTAGGGTAATAGGTGCAAAACACTGACTTGTTTGGATGATGTTGAGGAGAAAAAAATCCTAGGTCCATAAATGGTCTATGAAATGGTGGATAAGGTTAAGAGTGTCCAACCACACATTAAATATGCTCAGTCAAAAATAGAGCTATGATGATAATCATCGATGAGACCTAGATTTTGATTTTAGACACATGGTATTCCACTTCATATCACAATGGAAGAGATTTATGATATTTTGGAAAAATGGAAATCTTAGCCCAAGGTAAATCGGCCCTTTTTGAGATCCTTGATCACATTGGAGCAGTGGGCTATAGACTAGAACCCCCTAAAATCCTATATCAAGTACATGATTTATTCCATGTATCACTCTTGAGGAAGTACATACATGTCCCATTGCATGTAATCTATCCAGAGGTGGTACCATTAGAGAATGACCTCTCATATGAATAGAATACGGTGAATATATTAGATAATTGGAAAAAAGTCATATGAAATCAGACAATGCCCCTCGTCAAGGTGTTGTGGTGAAACCAAAAGTTTGATGAAGCAATGTGGGAATCAAAGGAAGCGATGAAGCAGAGTTAGCCTCATCTATTTTAGTGCGAGAAAAGGAAATTTTCATGGAAAAATTTCTTAAGTGGGAATATTTTAATGACCCAAACTTTTACTAATAAAAAAGAAATCTAGATCTAATTGAATTTCTTATTATGTTAATGGTTATATGACATAAACACTTCATTGGTTTTATGTTTTTGGATTTTAAAATATCGTTAAGAATTGTTATCATTGCTAATATAGCTGTTAAATAGTGATCAATTGATTAGTATAAATATAGGGCTTTATCAAATCAAATTTACTTAGACAAAGGAAGAGATGACCTCATCCAGTAGAATTTCTCTATACGAAGCCCTTTTTTTGGAGTTCAGAAATGAGGTGGCATCAATCACCTTCACTCTTAACAAAGTTGAAGCTGGTATTCAACACGTTAAGCTCAAATGGAACAGCCTATGGGAGAAGTGGAAGTCAATGGAGATTACCATCTAAGTGACATTATCTAAGACTCCCCAAGAGTAGGTCACCCTAGCACACCTTACCCTTTGGTATTATGTAGGTGTTATAATAGGTTATGTAACAAGACCTTAGCACTATAATTATGTAGATTATTTTTTATAGAGAATATATATTCATTTTATTATTGTTACTTTGTAAATAGTTTTTAAAGCAAAAAATCATTTTTAGTTAATATTCAATTTAGAAATCTATTTTTAATGAATTAATGGATTTTTGAATTATATAATATTTTAATGAAATATTATTACTAAATTACATTTTATGAAATATTAATGATCATGCAATTTTTATGAATATAATTGTAATTTTTATTAAGGTTTGAAAGCTAATTTTTTCAAAACCCATGAATTTTCAATAAATGTTGGTTTTTATTTTAAAAGAAAAAATTCACATATTTGGGAAATTATTTAGCTAAAATGAATATTATTTTTTTAATTAGGGCACCTAAATTATCCTACATTGATTTTTTCATAATTTTCTGAGACAGTCGAATTTTTGGATAAAAATTAAATACCATTTAAATATATAATGTGTTTTATGACATCATAATGACCCTATAGTGATGTAATAAAATATTATAAACATGATTTTAAACCAATATCAATTTTAGATTTAAAATATTGATATTTTAGATTTTTTAATTTATTATATGGTGCCTTAGTAGACCCTCCAAGACTTATAAAACATTTTAACTTTTAAAATGATTTCCTTTAGAGTGTGACTCACCTTCAGATACACAGCCTAATATTTTAAGAAGTTAGACCATTGGAATTATAAAATAATGTTTTCCACTCACCATTGGAAAAAACCATGGGAAAAAACCATGGGTTGGTTTGTAGTTTTTATCAGTTTAATGTGTAGTGTCCAAACCCTAAATAATAAAGAATTCCATCTCATTTCCTATATAAACCCACCAAATCTCCCACTTCTGTTCACTCAAACCATTTTTATCTAGACCAAACCCATAACTCCTCTCTCTATAATTCTATAAAGTTTCCTCAATCTCCAAATAATCATCTCTCGTGCCTTTCCCAAGCTTTTGGGATCATACTTCCAAGTAAGGTATTTATTCCTTTATCATTTTTCTCCAAATTTCATAATGTTATTATGTCCTTTAATTTTTAATTAAAATGTTGGGGTATGATTCCACACCTCCCCCATACTTCCATATTTTTTTTAATGATGGGATACCCCTTTCTCTCTCATTAATGCGTCCCATGTACACCCGTTACCATGCAAGAAATTCATAAGCGATTTCTCTCTCCTCATTTACATTCAAGAAATTATTTTATATTATGAATATAAATTCCATTAAATATGTTGGGAAATGTATCTATATGAACCACTTACTGTAAATTTCATGTAAATATGATGATATTCCCTTTTCTCGCTTATCAACCATTTTTATGAATTCTTATGTCACACCGTTATGCTGCCGAAATTGCGCTGCAATTTTCCAAGTAGAAGTCATTGTGTCTTGAATACCACTCCCATTTCCCTAACAAGGGTTTTCATCTTTTAAAAAATTTACATATTGATTATATAGTTTCATTAATTTATTCCACATTCCTTTATCATGGAATAAATGATCGTGTTGAATGATTCCAAGTTGTATGATCCTTGGGGCACACTTATGCATGGAATGAAATGACTTAGAAGGGTGTACCCTAATATCCCCCAATGCATTTGGTAAAGATTAGAATCATGATACGTAAATTGAAATGATGCATTCATAATTATAATTCAATTAAAATGAGTGTTTACTCATGGTCCTTTTTCAATGAGCCTTGGATCATATCAATATCATGTTAAATATTGCTGCCACATTTCTAATCTATGTTAATCCTGATATATCATGCCTTTATGCTCAATTTTCTCTTGTTATCAATTGATATGCATATCGCCTAACATGTAATATATTCATCATGATATTCCTTTCTTACTCCCTTATTCGGCTTTATAGGTTACCCTTTTCTTATGCATGTCCTCAGGCTATCCAACTCAATGCTAAGTATGAAGGAATTTAGTGGTCATATAAAAGATGTTTTCAATAAAGATGTTGGGTTTTATGTTCTAAGTTGTTATGTAATGTTCCAAATTCTCAAAGACACTAGACTTATAGATCCTCATATTTTTTAAGATAAGTTTTATGTAATAAATCATGTTTAAGTGTGAAATAAAGAACATGGTTGTTATAATTCTCATTTTAATTTTCCATTGAGAATAATTTCTACCATTAAAATTAGGAGGTTTATTTCTATAATATACCTATTTTATATTATTATACATAAAGAATTAAATTTATAAATAATATAAATTTAATATGC
Source organism: Viscum album (assembly GCA_963277665.1). Lineage (NCBI taxonomy): Eukaryota > Viridiplantae > Streptophyta > Magnoliopsida > Santalales > Viscaceae > Viscum > Viscum album. Next base: position 1,469,328,774 of record OY728132.1, read on the forward strand.
TTAAAATAGATCAAAATAAAAATTGATAATATATATTTTTTAAAACACTTTGATACCAAATGTTGGTTTGAGTGAGTAACTCAATTGGGGGGTGAATTGGGATCCCAATAAATTTATATAGTTAATTTTTTTAAACTAAATCCACAATTCAATTAAAAATTTATATTTAATAAAAGTAGTAGAAGTATATAAGTTTTCTATTTCATATAATTTATCAATTTAGGATTTAGGGATCATTTAAAATAATATTTGAAATCAAATTAACCATTGAAACTAAATCACATAATTAAACACTTTACATAAAAATGGGTTAAAATTTACTATTAAACTAGTGTTTTGTATCATATTTAATTAACAAAAACATATTTAACATTTAAACATATAAAAACAAAACTAAAACACATAGAGGAATAAAAAAAGGGGTTCAATCTCAATCCATGACATAATAACCTTCACAAGGAAATCTCTTGTTGGCAAGAAGATTATTATAACAATAATTAGATCCACAAACTGGATCAGGTTTTACAATCAATAGCATAGATAATTTCTAATATCAGATCCACTTTTGTAGTTAAAAATCATAATAAATGTAATAAAAATATCCAACAAAAAATCTTCCATAGTTTTCATGGGTGTAAAAATAGATAATGTTGAGAGGTTTTTCATAGAACACTAGATTTTAAGAAAAAGAGAAAGTGTGAACAAATAAAAAGAGTAATATTATGCATTACACAAATATAAAGAATAATAGAGAGAAAAAATAAATTAACATGGGAAAAGATGATTATACTCGATCTGTGATGCTTCAGTTGTTCAATAGTCCTTGAATATGTCTTGGAATGGAGTTAGAATAGTTTCATAAAAAAGTACATAAAATATGAGTACCATAGAGTCTAGAAAAATATGTCTATTTTATATAAAAATATGTTTTTAAAAAATTCCACTTAGTTTAGTTATGATGTTTTCTATATACAACATATGAAAGTTCTTATTTTTCATTATATTCCAAACTTCCACGTCCACATTAGCACCCACATAAAAAATCAATTGTATGTATCAGTATATCACACATTGGTAAGATCTTATGAATATATACATATGTAGGTACACATTATCCATTGAGAGTAATAATTAAAACAATTTTGATCCTTATTGTCTAGAAAGCTCTAAATTGGTCTTGAATTCATTCATGGAGTGGTTTAGGGGAAATTATTAATAATCCAAGTGTGAAAGAAGGAATTTAATTCATTAAACATGCTGTTGGAGGAATTAAATTCCAATGTGAGTCAAAAACAAAAATAGTATCATACTATTGGTAGGTCATCTCTGAAGGAAGCATAGACCTATGATAGTATAGAATAATGGTACCATGATCCAATGGTTGATTTTCCAATTTTAAATCATATGTTCAAGTAGAAAATCTAATTAGTGGTATATTTGTTCTGGTGGTAGATTACCTATTGATATAGATTTTGTCTAGTGAAATATTAACTCTAGTTGTATATGTAGTGAACTGATTGATATTTTCATAACTAATAGTTTATTAGTTAAACTAACATTTGATGTTCTCAATGGAGTATCCATCACTGGTAGAGTTGGGTTGTAGATGTAAACCACTAGTAGGTCATTACATCCAACTATAGATCTCTTTGAACTGATAGTATATCTTCATAAGTAATGGTAGATCTATACATAACCATGTTTCTTCAAAAATGGTTGTATCATCATAAACCCATAACCTTTTTATAAATAAAACAAAAATGATTTTTGATCTTGAAAATAAGGAGGTTACAACACATAAATATATTATAGAATAATTGTTGGATAATTAAAACCAATAGAAAACAAATTAAGATATTTAATGAGAAAAAAAATTTATCTGACATTCAAAATATAGTAATCAATTGATTTTAAAAAGGATTCCAAAAACAAATAATTTATATTAGTTAAAATAGTATATCCCCGACCGAGGATATTACTAACAAATAACTACTTAATATTCTATGGTTGATAGAAATATTGAATATTGGAAAATTAATTATGAAAATTCCCCACTACATTTAAATGGATGTAGTTTAACTCAAAAGATGTAGGAAACCTCAAACCACTCAAACCTATAGATCAAATTCATTCTTGAACTCTATATTTTCATCTCATAATCTACTTCCACAGACCTAGAGACATAGAACTCAAACCATTCATCATAGCCTTTCTGATAACCTAACAGGGGACTTCATGAGGACCCCCTAACATGGATAAACATTTATCTATTATTATACCTTGATATATAAACAATGTAAATGACATCAACTAGAAATTAAAGGCAAATCAATGAATCTTTGGCTGCAGGATAATTTAAAATGATGTACCCACTTATCTTCAATGGATTGAAAATGATGATACTAACTAATCAGTTACATTAAATGATTCCAGAATATATTCATGTTATCTTCTTCTTACTATATCTACTTAAGATCCTTCACGTGGTCATCCTTCTCACATGATAAAGAATCATTATTAAAGAATTAATGAATCTCTACTCAAGGTATACCAACTCGATTTCTATATTTAATGACCCACCATCATTAAGATTACATTTATAGAAGACCAACATGAATGGTAACTCAAAATTGATCCAAATTATTCAAAATTTAAAAAGAAACATTAATCTATTTTAAACACTCCTCAGACTCATGATTTTATATTCCCTGGAGAAACATTGGTACCTATAACTATTAAAACATCAACAATTATCTATTCCAAAATTCATCTTTTTTTTCTCACACGCAACAACTCAATAACGCTTTATTGAATATTATTAAATTTAATATCAAATAATAAATTTATCACATATCATGTGAATCACATAAATATCAGATATAACATCAATTTTAATTTAGAAAACACATCCCCTACTCATATAGACCATTATTCATCATCTCCAACCCATCTAAGAAAAACTTCCTTACACTTCACAGCCATACCATCACCTCCCACATTAATAGCACACATATCATCCCCCATATGAAAATTAAACATGATATCCATTTATTCAATTAATTTAACCTCACTATATGATTTTTCACCAAAATCAACCAATTAATATCATCAATAATATAACACGTATTTATTTCACACAAACATTAACATTGAAGGATAAATATTTCGTACATAAAATCACTAAATCAAAATTGGAATAAAAAAATTAAAATAACATTAAATAAACATGTAGATTAAGGAAAAGATATCATTAAAAAATCATGTCAACAGTTACAAAAATAAAAGAAAAGCTCAACAATTTGGCACATAATTTTAAACTAGTATTACATACAATATTTCATGTGGTACTGCTAACATAATCATAAACAACTTCTTATATTCATGAAATAATATTATACATAAATCTAACTAGTTTTTGCATTCACATAATATTATGTTTTTTATTCACCATTTAATTAAAACATGCTTCAAAATCATTTTTCATAATCATTATACTGAAATAAAAACAAATCATGTATAATAACAATTATGAACCATATTAGATAATGTGTTGAAATAATAGAAAAACATCATTTTTAACATGAAATTAAAAATAACATGATAAATAATCACATGCCAGATATTTTAACATTATTATGTAGCATCCAATCCTAGAATCCCCTAATTAGTTCCCCAAGATAGTTGGCCACATGACCTTAAGCACGCTTCCCCATATGCCAGTGGCTGATGACTAGCACCATGGGTTAATGATGGTATGATGAGGAGACTATAACCTCATTATTAGAGTGTAACAAATCAGTAAAAAATAAAGATAAAAAATACAAACAATAGTAAATATCCAATCTTTGAATGATAAATCATACATATAAATAAAAAAGAGGAAGTTGAATCAATATCAGATACAAAATAATGATCATTTTATGATGCTAAAAAAGGAAGTATATGGTATATAAGGTGCAATAATATACTATATGATAACAAAAGGGGTGAAAAGACCAAAATTTACTTCACAACCATCAAGGGATTATGATCACTCATATTCTCCCACACTGTATCCAAGTATTGAAAATCATTCCCCGGAAGCCGAATGATTCCCCTTGTCCACACCTGAAATCACATAGTTTTCCTATGTTCAAATTGTAGCTAGGACATTGTGTGAGATAAAAATCGCATTACACCATTAATTATTCTTATAACTATCTAGTATGTTCATATAAAATGAGTATTTTTCAAATATAATAACAGAATGTAGAGACATAAAATGTAAATGAGTTAGCTTTGGTTCCGGAAGGACATCAAGCTGATAGTACATACATCGGATCGTTTCGTGATATCTCTAAAAAGATGTCACCATGAATTTATATACACATATATATATATAAGAACTACATATGCAGGGTTATATATACATAAGGATACGTAGTGCTATCCAGTTCACAAGGCATAACCTAGTCATCCATGTCTAGTCACTAAGGTGTCATCAAGTAGTGGGGAATATCATGCCCATGTATTATGAATGATAAGGGTATCCACACCCAAGTATCATAGATATATGGGATTCCATGACTAGGTATAACAGGTATATGGTACATCAGGCCCATGTATAACAAGTATATGGGATGTTATTCCCGGGTATCATATCAGTAGGGACTCCATTCTGGAGTTTCACAAGTATATGGGATGCCATTCCCAAGTGTCACAAATATATAGGATGCCATTACCAAGAATCATAACAATATTAAATAGTCTATTATTTAATATAAACAAATTTATGGTTTATAGTTAAATAGTTTCACATTTAAACAAGGGAATAACCATTGTTAAAATATTGTCACATGACATGGTCGTACCACTCACTCCCATAGTGATTCATTTAAGTTTGTACTCTTATGAGTAAAACCAAAATCATTCCGATGATGGGTTTTTCAAAGAAGAGAGTACTATTTCATGTGATATCCCATAGGAACACCTTAATGGGTCTCTCTAGTTGAAGAGGAACTATTAAAACAAGAACAATGCGGCATAAGGTCATTTCTTTCATGGGTAACCAATTAATTAAGGGAAAAGTGAATTGTTGTGGAAAGTCATAGGAAGTACGATGTGAAACATCAGAACACATAATATAAAACAATAGGAAATTAATTTAAAATAACTAAACTATTTATCTTTGGTTTCTTGATGAACCCTAATTTTTTATTGGCTTCATTTTTGAACTAGAATGGAATAAATTGAAAAAATAAACAAATGACCTAAAAATAGTTAATATTATCTTACACCAAAATAACTCCATTAAAGAAAATGAAAATGATAAAAGTTTAGAAAAGAATTTAGAACATATTGGTGGGTATCCAGTGTGATAGATTGTGATAGAAATAAATTAAGGAAGTAATAGAAATAACAAATCATAAATTAAGGATGGAGAAGGAACTCCCACAGCGAGGGTTCCTATGTGGGAGAAAGGAAAAATGGGTGAAGAATAATGCATAGGGGGTTTCTCCTTTAAAAATAGAATCCCAAAATATTCATGTTGAGTAATTAATACATATTATTTTTTCATCAGGACATGAGTTTAGCCTAGATGAATACATGTCATGAATTTAAAATACCTGACCTGAATTGAATTCAGGATGTGAATTTCTTTGATGTTGTGTATTTTCCATGCAGACAAGGTCCATCCCATCCTAATCCCCTCCAAAAATGATCTAATTAAACTGAAGGATTGGTTACTAGGGTTAAGAAAAAAAATACAAACATAATAATGATTTACAAAAAATTAAAAGATCCATACCTCATAGTTTAACCACATACATTACAAAATATGATCATTAAAACAACTCATCACTAAGTTTACATATGGTTGGTTGATCAATATCACCGAAGAAAAGATATATTCACTAAACATTTACATATGATTCTCAATCCTAGGTATCTTCTTGTACTCATCCATGCTTCTATAGCACCAATACTTGAATAACCGACCTACCTCATAGAGCCTTCATTACTTGATAAATGATATTCATGAGATGCTTCTCAAAGGATGTATCTACCTACCACTCAGTATCATTGGAATCAAATGAGTGATAAATGTAAGAAATATAATGGTGAAGCTGGGATACATGGAGGAACTGATGCATGGTCTGATACCTCTTGGGTAAAGTTGACCTATAGGATTCATCATGACTCTATCTAAGATCTAAAAAGGCCCGATGTAATGAGGTAATAGATTTCATTACATATGAATAAACCCATGTCCCAATAGAGGATAAACTGGTAGAAAGACTTGAAGTCCCACGTCAAACTATAGAGCCTGTTGGTGCTGATCAATATAAGAATTATCTCTAGATTTCATAGTGTTCATCCAATTTCTGGTCAACTGAACCTAATTTGATGTACCCTACATGAGATGAGGACCTATTATCACTACCTCCTCTACCTAAATCCAACATAGAGGTGATCAGAATATCCTACCATATAAATCCTCATATGGATCTATCTGAATCCTTTTCTGAAAGCAATTATTGTAGGAAAACTCAATTAGGGGAATTCAATTTTCCCTAGAACCACTAAATTCAAGTACACATTCCCAAATAATGACCTCTAACACCCTTATCAATTGCTCAAATTGGTCGTTATTATGAGGTTGATATGAAGTTCTCAAAAGAACCTATGAAACCACTACATTATTCAACCCTTGGAAGTTCCGCGATGTAAATTGAGCATCTCTATCTGATATGATAGAACAAGGAACACCGTTAAGGTGAATAATCTTCTGAATATAAATCCTTATGATCTCAAAATCTATGAAGACATCTTATATAGGCATGGAGTGTGTGAACATGGTTAAGCTATAAATGATCCCCCAAACCACATCACTTCCTCGAGGGGATCTTGGAAATCCTATCAAGAAATCCATGTTGAAATCATTCCATTTACACATAGGAATAGATAGAGGATATATAATTCTAATAGGTCACTAGTGCTTCTCCTTCACCCACTGATATGTGGAAAACATACAAATTAAACCTAATATCTTGCTCTTCATACTAGGCCACCAAAATGAATGATGTACATCTATATACCTCTTGGTAATCCTAGGGTGTACTACCTAAAAAGAGGCATATATTTTGCCATCAAGTCCTCTCATTTATCTACAGGAACCCAAACATGACTATGAAAAATCATGATATCTTTCTCCTCAATAACCTAACTAGGTTGTGGGTTATCACAAGGTAAATTATTCCTCATGAATAATCCCTCATGATCTAAAATATGTATCATCCTTACCTATTCTATAAGAGATGGTGGCACTACTAAAATTAATAAAACTGGATTCCCGTGATATACCTGAACCTCCAGCTACATCTCAGTAAATAAATCCATCAACTATAACTTGATACATACCTCTTAGATGAAATATGTATCAGTCTTATGGATTAGTTAATTGGATACCAAATTTCACTTTTATAATATATTAGTGAGGTCAATGTCAAGAGACTATAGGTATTCTACCCATCTGCATTGCCTATGAATCAAGTGACACTGTGTTTAAATGTATTTAGTACTTCTGTGGTCTTTGTAAATTAAGAACCACTCTAAAGTTTGGTATTGAATCCAATAGCATAAATTTTAGACCACATCTGCTTGATTGAAGTTGTGCATAATGTATTTCTTCTCATGAGGTCTCATATAGAGGGACCTTTATGCTACTACAAAATATCCCTACAAGATAACTTCTCCTCACCTATTCCCTAATGCATTACAATAAACCATATAACCTCTATGTAGCTTTAAGAGAGTAAGGATTGGTGTTGAATTCAATGAACTTTTTAACTTCTAAAAGGATTATTCATATGCGTCATAACAAATAAACATAACCCCTTTCTTTCTTAAACCTATTAGAGGAGATTATATTCATGAAATTTTTTGAATATAATGTCAATAATATCTAGCCATCCCCAAGAAACATTGTACCTAAAAAAATTACTTGGTATGCTCTGAGGAAACAAATGTGATTACCTTATCTGTGTCAATGTGAACTCCTATATCAGAGATGATGTGACTCAAAAAGTGAATCATATCAACAAAAAAGTGGAATTTTGTGATCTTTTAATATATCTTGTGGTATATTAGGGTATTAAACATAATATCAAGTTGTTTGAATGGTCATTTAGGGCATGATAATACACCCAGATTTCATCCATTAAAAAAACAAATGAATCTAAATATGGGTGGAAAACTAGATTCAAAAGGGCCATGAAAATGATATACATGTTTTTAAGCACGAATGACATAACCATATTCTCATATAAATACTAGAGAATTTAGAATGTCTTATATGGTATATATGAAGGTCTCACACCCACCTACTGGTAGCCCGACCTCAAATATATCTCAGATAAAAATATTTCTCTATATAGATGGTATAAGAGGTCATATATCTGAGGCATATGATGGAATTTATTCAATATATGTTTTTTAAATTTCCAATAATCCATAGAAATCCCAAGGGTTCCATATTCCTTATTATATAAAATCATGGGTGGACCCCAAAGGGAAGCACTAGGCCATATAAAAACCTAATAATGTAAGTCCTATAATTGTCTCTTTAGATCTTGAAACTCAATATTGGACATCCAATAAGGAGGAATGGGAAATGGTGCTACTCCTTAAACCATATTGAAAGAGAATTTCACATATCTCTCTAGAGGTAAACCAACAAATTCATCCCATAAGACATACCCAAAATGATATACTACATAAGGAAAATCAACTTCACATTCTCCTAGATCATTCACATAGAGACTAGAAATTTGGGTTGTCACTCAACCAATCCCATGATGCCCTGGTCTAGATCAACATTATTGGACATCCCATTAAACTTTTTGAATTTATATTCCACCCTATGGTGATATAAATGGTTCCCTTTAGAGATAGAATTCAATATTATAAAGATAGGTAACCAACTAGTCTATTACAATAATGAAATCAAATCTTATCATCTCAAGGAAGAAATAATTATGGTGGAAAGGATATCCACCTATCTCATAGGTAACTCTCTACATAGGTGTATACTCTCTAATTGAACTACCAAAAGAGTATCATGCTTCATCACACCACAAAAATTATAGATTTCAAGACCAAGGATTTCCATTATATGGAAAAAAGAATTTGATGTTCCTTTATAAAAAAAATAGATTCCAAAGTTGATTCCACAAGAATTTTACCTAAAATTGTAGATGTTCTTGGAATCTTATCTCACATTATCTGTTGTACTAAAGAAATATGGCCAGATATGTGAGCTTGAGGTAGAACCTGACTACCTAAGGAATTTCTTCCTTATTGGTTCAATACATCCAAAACAAGGAGACCCTAACAACAACCACCTCCTATGACTGAATGGCCAATAATAATCTAGATAACTTTTAGGATAGTTGTTATTGATCCCTCTCTTAAAGTAGGAGTTTATACATATACTCTACAACTAGTAACTAATGGAATGGTCCTACAAAATGATGAAGATTTTCCAATCTATCATAGCCTTGACACTCGATGAGGTCTTTATGACACTTGGGAATTATAAGCCATGGATTTTCACAAAGGTGGAAAACCACATAACTATCAGTAGGTTTGATTTGGTTGTGGTTTCACCCAATTATATTAACAAAGCAATGATTCCAGCTATTACTCAAACCACATCCCTATTTTAGTGTTGTACCTATCGGGCCCTCATCATCAACTTCCCTCAGGATTGTCTTGGTGAAGAGGGATTGGTTTAAAATTTCCGAAATAGTGGTCAAATGAAAAACATTCACTTAAGATTGTTTGGAATGCATGAGTCCATCCTTAAAATGCATCATTGTTTCCAAATCATCACTATAATGAGTTAGTGTGAAGCATTGAAGTACGGAGAACTGATAAGAATATTACATCAAAGAATTTGAACCCTTTTATAGATTCTTAAACTCTCTATGTCACTCCACTCTTAGCATCTTGGGAAATAAAATTCATAAAACATTTTCTAAAATCTCACCTAGAATATACCCTGATGAAGATCCTCCTTGGTGATAATATCCCACTGTATCATGGAAGAATTCTAAATACCACCCATAGTGAGATTCACTATCCTCTTATAAGGTGTCTCAAGGTGCTTGAAGATAGTCATCAAGGACTCTAACCATGAATCTGTTGCCTAAAGACTTTCATCCACTAAAATCATGGGTGAATTCGATTATTGAAATTCTAGCATCAACTTTTCCGTAGTAGGGTAAGGTCATGGATCTACCTAAATGGACTATATATAGTTTAATAATCTCTCTTAGAATTGGCCATCGAAGACAAATGGAGAAACAATAGTAGGTTCCAATAGTGGCACTGGAGGATGTAACACTAGTGTTTAAGGGCCACCAACTCAAGATCATGGTTGTCACCATCCTCCAGGTGCAAGACTCTAGGGAATTTTGGTGGCATAGAAATAAAATTAAAAAAATTCATTCCTCAGATAAGATCTAAAAATAAACAATATCATAGATAATAAAATTATATAGGCACATAGCCTTCCTTTAAAAGTCACACATCTATGTATGCTCCTAAAGTAAGGGAAAAGTGGTGAGAAAATCATAACAGATCCCACAAGAATCTCCCTACACCCCACTACTATGCTCAATTCTAGGTCATTTCCATGGTTATAAGTTAATTGCCCCAATATATAGAGTGTAAATTTCATGTTTTTGTGGAAACACCCTTAAATTGAAATTGGAAACCCCATTTGATAATGACCATTTCATTTCATAATTTAAATTAATTTAAAATTTAAGTCATTTATATATTAAAACTCCTAGAATGGTTAAATTATATAGATCACCATTTTTAATTTATAAATTTCCATACACATTATAAATTAAAATTTATCATAAATTTAACACCAACCAAGAACATATTCAATCCCATGCATCTAATGAACCATGAATATAAGGCCCCAGCCTTAAACATTACTTAATATTGAGTTATTTCAAGAATACACATTGAGGATCTTTTCAGGTTTAGAGTTTTAGTGAATTAGATCATAAATCATGGATTACATTCCCCATTTAAACAAGGCGGTTACATAAAATACAGTATTCATTTTCCCATCAAAGGAGACATATTTAAAATAAAACATGGATTCTTTAGTAACACATCCTCAACACTATCAACAAATCATGTACTTTTCCCTTGACCTGTGAAAAACATTTCAAAAACTTGGGATGAGCATAAAAATCTCAGCAAGGTATATAAAAATACGGAATGAAAACAATAGTCCATGTATACATAATAATCAATGAATTCATACTTTACCCATAAAACATAAGCACTTTAACATACCTCATAAAATCATGAATAAATCATAGAAATCATAAGACATAAAGGTAACTTGAGGCATTCATAACATACTTACGTAGGGAGTAACCCTCAAGGTTACGTTTGGAATACCCATCACAGTATATTCCCTAAATCTCTTTGGAGAAACCTTAGCGTTTAACCCATTCACGTTACCCAATGCATTGGAGAGCTATATCGGGCTCACCCGCCCTTAGTTTATCACGAAACAACCCGTCTTCATAAACAATTCCCAAGAACCATAACATAATCGTACTACATAAAACATTAATAAATGAAACATTGCATTTCCACATTTAAATCACAAGATATCAATACAAAACATTAATATAAAAACACTATCAAAACCATTTTCAATACCAAAATAAACGAAAAGTAAAACATGGTATTTATTTTTCAGAAAAAATGTAATGGCTTGTAGAGGAAGCCAAAACTCAAATAATGGTCACGGCGGCAGAGAAGTCATTGTCACTGCATACGTAAGACAAAAACATTCATTTTGTTGTTTAGTAAAATGCTTCATATAAAAATATTCCTTTCAAATAAAATTAAAAGTCAAAAAGGGGTTTATACACCGTATAAAAGAAAGTTGTGTATATAACAAAATATGCCTCAATGAATGGAGATTGAGACGAAGTCCCTTACCTCATGCCCTACTTGACTCGATCATTCTTTAATCTCATGAATAATAAACTTGAGTTAATTTCTACATGCTTAAGAACCTTTTCTAAGTTCATTATTCCTTTTATATCACTTGTTACCATGTTATGAACACTATGTAATTATTTAAGTTAATAACGGTTGTTTTAACGATCATTGGTACTTGAGTCAAAAATAAACTCTTTATAATTACAAGTTGTTCATGTGGTAAAATATGCATTATAACCAGAATTATTTTCATGATTTAGATATCATTTATATCATATATATCCATTATATACATTCATTTATAATATTACATAACATTTAGAGGTAAGAAATGAAATGCACAGTTCATGGAGACGGTAAGCCGTACGTACTCATGAACGCTACTTTCATTTCTATTTCATATCTAATGGAATGGAATCATAATTTTATAAAGGTATATTATAATTCCTGTATAATAACATATATAATATCATTAACTCCATCCTTTATACGTCCCACATATGGCATTAACGAATCAAATCACTTTGAGTGGGCGGTAGTCCACACTTTCTAAAATGAAATTATCATGTTTACCCATAACGGAAACCATAAAGGTATGCCAAAAATGAAAAATAAAGAAGAATTAGGAAAACATAAACATAATACATATCATATATAGACATAGTGACATCTTAATGTCCACATTTAAAGGTGTTAAAAGAATATTGAACAATCATCGTTTCGTGTGGAATAAATTCGCCATCCACGGAAACAGTATGTTCTCTAGCCATTAGATGTAGGTGTGTGTATGTGTAGCTCGAATCCTTCGTATAACAACATTATAGTATATTTAATATACTGGTGTTGTTACAAAAGACTGGAAGAAAATGATTTTAGGGTGTTGGAGAAGCAAAATAAAACAAAAGAACATTAGAGAAGACTTTACCTTTAAATCGGGTAACTCTTCTTGGTTTGAACCAAAAGGGTTTCTTGATGATCTTTATACCCAAGGTAAGGCTTCTTGGATGAAGAGAGGGATATTGGGATCTTTTTTGAATAGAGGTTGGATGAGCCAAAGGGCTTGAGAAGGGTAGGAAGTGGGGTCTTTTTATAAGAGAGAGGAGGGGCTCTTTTGGAACTCTTGAAACTATTATTTTATTATAAAATGAAATTCTGTTTCTAAAGCTCCAAAAATCATTAAATTATAGGATAAGGTGGTCTATGCTCTAAATAAAATCATCCAATAAGAATTGGACAAGTGTTTGATATTATTTTAACCATTAACGTTTTATTTATTTAAATCATTCATTAATGACGTAAACACTGCATCATCATTGTGCCATAAAAAATTTAATTTTTTTGATGTTTAAAAATTATAATAAAATTACCATGATGTAGGAAATATATTTTTATTTCTAATTAATATTTATAGTAAAAAATTATACTTGTATAACCCCATGTAATAATTGGTTTAGTAAAACAATACATGTTTGTGATATTTTTATTTTTACTTTAAATAAAAGGTATTAATGTCATTATCTCACTCAAGTGGCTGCATGGGGTCCCAAAAATTTACCCATGGATTTTCTTGGTCTTCCATGACCTATCCAATAAGGTTAGGACATGTGTTAATGTATTTTTATATTTTTATAATATCATTTTTATTTTAAATTGCACTAATTACCTCTAAACGCAGTTAACAAAACTCAAAAGTTACTATTCACCAAAAAATATTTTAATCCCATTGAACCAAATTTTACTTACTAATGATAACCATGTATGTCGGATTTTTGAAATTCAATACACAGAAGCGGTAAACTTTTATTTAAAGGAAAAATCAGTTTGTTTAACTACCACTTAGTGGTTTCACTATTCATCAAAATTTGATGTTTTTCAGAAGAATACCAAAAATTCAGTCCAAGCTATATTTGATATTCTCAATTAAAAAATGATTTCTATTTTAAAAGATTCAAAACATATATGTTGCATTAATTAATTTAATAAGTAATTCCCACTGTCAAATCAAATAGCGTGTTTTTAAGTAGCAATATCTATCAAAAGATGGACAATTGTTTAAGTCCAATTTCAAAGTAAAATTAATTCCAATGACCACCATTGTATTAAATGGTAAAAATATATTCTAGAATCACATTAAAACCAATTAAAAAGATAATTTATCCTCATAAATAAACTAGATTAAAATGTGGTTTTGAATTAAAATACAACATTTTTTACTATTCATTTAAAAATGAACATTATCAGAAAAATACCAAAAATTTACACAAAGTAAATTTTGATGTCCTGATTCGAAAGAAGAATTTTATTTGATCCAATAGAATGAATAAGAGTGACCAAAACTATGTTTAAAGAGGGGTCTCCATTGAACATAGCAACCCCATTAATGTAAATTTAATACCTAATTCAAAAATATTAATAAATATGAAAATGTCTTATTCTTTATTTACCTGGGATGTTACATCCTTTTCCCCTTTTGGGAATTGCATCCTCGCAATTTATTCACTTAAATAAATTGGTGTATTTATCCCTCATAGCATTTTCAGATTCCCATGTTGCCTCTTCAATCATGTGGTTTTTCCACAAAACCTTTACTTGAAGAATCACCTTATTCCGTAATAATTGCTCCCTGTGGTCAAGAATCTAGATCAGTTGTTCCTAATAAGATAGATTATCCTCTAGCTGAACTACCTCTGGACTCAAAACATGAGATGGATCTGGCATGTACTTCTTTAACATTGAAACATGAAAAACATTGTGTACCTGAGATAAACTCGGAGGTAAAGCCACTCGTTATGCAACTGATCCAACTATCTCTAGAATTTCGTATGGTCCAATGAACCTTGGACTCAGCTTTCCTTTCATAACAAATCGCATCACAGGTTTCCATGGTGAAACTTTGAGGAAGACATGATCACCTACCTCAAAAGAGAGATCCTTCCTCCTACTATCCAAATAACTTTTCTGCCTGCTCTGAGCTGTTCTCATGTGTTTCTGTATCAGCTGAACTTTTTCTGCCAACTCTTCTACTAATTCTGGTCCCATCAACTTTCTTTCACCCACTTCATCCAAAAAATCTTGAGTTCGACACCGCTTCCCATATAATGCCTCTAATGGTTCCATCTGTATACAAGAATGAAAACTGTTATTATAAGAAAACTCATCCAAAGAAAGTTGTTGGTCCCATATTTCCCTGATAATCCATCGAACAAGCACGTAGCATATCCTCCAAAGTCTGAATCATTCGTTCTGACTACCCATCTGATTGAGGATGAAAATCTGTTCTAAAATTTAATTCATTACCCAAAAACTTCTGAAGGCCTTTCTAAAAGTTAGATGTAAACCTGGGATCACGATCAGATACAATGGAGAGGGGAACTCCATGTAACCTGACTATCTCTTTAAGATACAAACGGGAAAGTTGATCTTGGGAAAAAGTATCTCGTTTAGCAATGAAATGAGAAAATTTAGTCAAGCGATCAACAATAACCCAAATTGCATTATTACCATGAGGTGTCTTTGACAATCCCACAACGAAGTCTATGGATATATTCTCCCATTTCTACTCTAGCACTGGTAAAGGTTGAAGCATAACTTTTGGTAACTGCCGCTCTACATTAACCTGTTGAAAAGTCAAAAACTTCACAGTAAAATCAGCAATATCTCTTTTCATTCCATCCCACCAGTAATACTCCCGAAGATCTCTATACATCTTAGTACTGCCTGGGTGAACTGAAAATGGAGAACTATGAGCTTCACATAACAACTATCTCTTCAACTCTGAAACACAAGGAACACACAATATCTTCCCAAATCTCAGAACACAATCATTATCAATGTTGAATTCAGGAAACTTACCCCTCTGAACCAGCTCTACC
The DNA here is from genome assembly GCA_963277665.1 of Viscum album. NCBI lineage: Eukaryota > Viridiplantae > Streptophyta > Magnoliopsida > Santalales > Viscaceae > Viscum > Viscum album. Next base: position 1,469,344,670 of record OY728132.1, read on the forward strand.
TTTTTCTGCAACTCACTGTCTTGCTTCTATGCTTGCTTAATTCTATCTGATAGAGAAGATTTCACTGATACCTGAAACAAAATAGAAGAACATACTGCACCACCAACTTCTATGCCAAAGTTCATCAAATCCTTAACCAAAGGATCATGTTCCAAACACAACTTTGTTAATGAATCATTAATTTTTTGACTCAAAGCATCATCCACTTTATTTGATTTTCCCAGATGATAAAGATTTGTACAATCATAATCCTTGATTAATTCTATCCATCACCTCTGTCTCATGTTCAATTCTTTCTGAGTGAATATATACTTTAAACTTTTTTGATCGGTATATATTTCACACTTTTACTCCATACAAATGATGCCTCCATATTTTTAAAGAGAAAACAATAACAACTAATTCCAAATCATGTGTAGGGTAATTTACCTCATGAGTTTTCAACTGGCGTGAAGCATAAGAAATTACCTGATCATTCTGCATTAGGACACAACCAAGTCCTTTCAATGAAGCATCAATGTAGATAACAAACTCACCAATCCTGGAAGGTAGTAACAAAACTGGAGCATTCACCAATCTTCTTTTCAGTTCCTGAAAACAATCATCACATTCTTTTGTCCATATGAACTTAACACCCTTCCGGGTTATCTTAGTCATTGGACTAGATAACCATGATTTTTTTTTATCAAATCTTCGGTAATAGACTGCCAAACCAAGAAAACTACGAATCTAAGTTACATTTGTGGGTCTTGGCCATTCCTCAACAACCTTTGTCTTTTTAGGATCAACAGTTATTCCATCTTTAGTAACAATGTGACCAAGGAAAGAAATTTGTTGCAACCAAAACTCACACTTGCTGAATTTCATGTACAATTTATTTTCTTTTAAGGTTTGCAAAACAACCCTTAAATGACTTTTATGCTCCTCTTTACTTTTTGAAAACACAAAAATATCATCAATTAAAACAACAACAAACTTATCCAAGAACTCATGATAAATTCTATTCATAAGGTCCATTAATACAGCAGGTGAATTGGTTAGCCCAAAAGGCATAACTACAAATTCATAATGGCCATATCTTGTACGAAACACAGTATTCAGAACATCTACTTCCTTTACCTTCAGCTAATGGAACCCCGATCTCAAGTCAATCTTTGAAAAATACTGATCCCCCTGGAGCTGATCAAACAAATCATCAATATGAGGAAAAGGATATCTGTTCTTAATAGTGATGTTATTCAAGGCTCAATAATCAATGAAAAGTCTCATTGAACCATATTTCTTTTTAACAAATAAGACAAGAGCACCACATGGTGATGTGCTAGGTCAAATGAAACCTTTCTCTAATAAATCATGCAATTTATCCTTCAACTCTAAAAGTTCAATTTGAGCCATTTGATAAGGGGGTTTTGAAATTGTCATAGCATCAGGAACTAAGTCAACAGTAAATTCAACTTCTCGATCAGGTATTATTCCAGTCAAATCATTAGGAAAAACATTAGGATAATCATTTACCACTGGAACATCATTAATATGAATGGTTCCTTTGTTTACAAAAATATGTGCAAGGTAACATTCATTTCCATATTTTATAAGTTTCTCATCCTCTTGATATGTTATCAATTGTAAGGGTTCATTCTTGTACACAAAATAAATTTATTTCTGAAAGGAAACTTCTTTAGCTCTACATTCAATCTTATCATGGTAAACAGAGAGCCAATCCATACCCAAGATAACATCAAACTATACTAGTGGTAAAACAATAGGGTTTGCAAGTAGATTCCCTCCACAGATAAGGATAGGAAGATTCTTAAAAAATCTTTTTGCCTCAACATTTCCCCCAAGTGTTTTTACCACAATTTCAGGTGTCATTTCTTGAGATGGAATTCTCAATTTACTAGAAATGTTTTCAAACATGAAAGAATGTGTAGACCCCAAATCAAACAACACATTGAAATAATATAAAAAAATAAAGTACCAGATACCACTTCATTTGATGGTCCAACATCTTCTGAAGTAGTTGCAAAGGATCTCACCACATCTTTCTTCTTGTAGTCTGACTGCTTCCCATCATTCAAGCTCTTTGTCGGACACTCATTTGCATAGTGACCCATCTCATTGCACTTGAAACATTTCACTAACTATAAATCCAATTTTGTCTTACCATCTCCCTAATATTTTCCAGTGCAATCACGAGCCTTATGTCCTATCCTACCACATCGGTATCACTTTCCAAAATTCAAAACTCATTCCCCAGCATGCTTTTTACCATGTGTATCACAAACTGAAAACACAGTTTTCTTACTATCAGACCTTTTTGAAGGATTCTTACGTTTCTCCTACCACCTCAGTCTCTTCTTCTATTGGTTGTTATAGAACACTTGATCATCGAAAAACTCCATTTCTACCTTCTCAGCACATCGAAAAATATTTTCAGAACTTTTTAACTCACAAGAAGCTAATGCCCTTAGATATTTTGGCTTTAATTCTGAGTAAAAACGATTGATTTTACTATCAAGGTCTCGAATAAAATTTGGAGCATACCTTGCCAAATGAGTGAACCTTTATTCATAAGTAACCACTGAGTCTTCCTCTTGCCTCAGTTCCAAGAATTGTTTTTCCATCCTAAGTCAAACAACCTTAGGAAAATATTTCTCAATAAACATACCTTTGAATGCATACCAGTCAAGAGCATCAATATCATCAGCGTCCTAGATATTTTTAACCATCGACCACCACTGATCCGCTTCACCCTCCAAACGGTAAACAGCAAGACTAACCTTTTGATTGTCTGAACACCCCATGACATCAAAAATCTTCTCCAGTGATTTAATGAACCCTTTAGCTAGCGTAGGGTCAGATGATCATCTGAATGATGTGGGATGTTGCCTCATGAAATTTTCCACCACTGACATGTTCCTCTGCGGTTGATCTGGCTAATCACATGCATGGATACCAACACCATTTATCGCTTGAGTCAACTTTTCCATCACTGCAAAAAACTGTTCAGTTCCAATTTCGACCATATCAGGATGATGATTTGGAAGGTCATTTCATTCAGTATGCCTTCTTAACATTGCTTCCCTATTTCCTCTGCGGAAAACCATTCTGAACAATCATGTCTTAGATGAAGCAACATGGTAATCTTTAAATGCTATTCCATTTCAATTTGAACATAAAAAAATATTTTAGGATAATCATTTAATAAAATTTTAACTCCTAAAGTTATCTAAACCGACCTTTGATACCAACTATAAGGCCCCAGCCTTAAACATTACTTAATCATGAGTTATTTCAAGAATACACATTGAGGATCTTTTCAGGTTTAGAGTTTTATAGAATTAGATCATAAATCATGCATTACATTCCCCATTTAAACAAGGCGGTTACTTAAAATATAGTATTAAATTTTCCCATCAAAGGAGACATATTTAAAATAAAACATGGATTCTTTTGTGACACTTCCTCGACACTATCAATACATCATGTACTTTTCCCTTGACATGTGATAAACATTTCAAAAACATGGGATGAGCATAAAAAGCTCAGTAAGGTATATAAAAATATGGAATGAAAAAATTAGTCCATGTATACATAAGAATTAATAAAATCATACTTTACTCATAAAACATATGTACTTTAACATACCTCATCAAATCATGAATAAATCATAGAAATCCTAAGACATAAAGGTAACTTGAGGCATTCATAACATTCTTACGTAGGGATTAACCCTCATGGTTACGTTTGGAATACCCATCACAGTATATTCCCCAAATCTCTTCGGAAAAAACCTTGGCGTTTAACCCCTTAACATTACCCAATGCATTGGAGAGCTATATCGGGCTCACCCACCCATAGTTTATCACAAAACCACCCATCTTCAAAAACAATTCCCATGAACCATATCAAAATCGTACTACATAAAACATGCATAAAGGAAATATAGCATTTCCACATTTCAATCACAAGATATCAATACAAAAAGTTGATATAAAAACATTATCAAAACCATTTTCAATACCAAAATAAATGCAAAGTAAAAATGGTATTTATTTTTTATAAAAAAAGTTATGACTTGTAGAGGAAGCCAAAACTCAAATAATGCTCACGACGGCGGAGAAGTCGTTGTCGCCGCATACGTAAGACAAAAACATTCATTTTTTCATTTATTAAAACACTTCGTATAAAAAGCTTCCTTTTGAATAAAACTGAAATTAAAAAAGGGGTTTATACACCGTATAAAAGAAGTTTGTGTATAAAACAAAATATGCCTCAATGAATGGAGATTGAGACGAAGTCCCTTACCTTGGGTCCGACTTGACTCGATCATTCTTTAATATCCTGAATAAAAAACTTGAGTTAATTTATACATGATTAAGAAACTTATTAATGTTTATTATTCCTTTTTTATCATTTGTTAACATGTTATGAACACTATGTAATTATTTATGTTAATAACGGTCATTTTAACGATCATTGGTACTTGACTCAAAAATAAACTCTTTATAATTACAAGTTGTTCATGTAGTGAAATATCCATTATGACCAGAATTATGTTAATGATGTAGATATCATAGATATCATATATATCCAGTATATACATGAATTTATAATATTACATAACATTTAGAGGTATTAAATAAAATGCACCGTTCATGGAGATGGTAAGCCGTACGTACGCATGAACGCTACTTTCATTTCTATTTCCTATCTAATGGAATGGAATCATAATGATATAAAGGTATATTATAATTCAAGTATAATATCATATATAATATCATTAACTCCATCCTTTATTCATCCCACATATGGAATTAACGAATCAAATCACTTTGAGGGGGCGGTAGTCCTCACTTCCTAAAATTAAATTATCATGTTTACCCATAATGGAAACCATAAATGTTTGAAAAAAATGAAAAACACAGAAGCCTAAGGAAAACATAAAAATAATACATATCATATATAAACATAGTGGTATCTTAATGGCCACCATTAAAGGTGTTAAAAGAATATTGAACAATCATTGTTTCGTGAGGTAGTAATTCGCCATCCACAGAAACAGTGTGTTCTTTAACTATTAGACGTAGGTGTGTGTAAGTGTAGTTCGAATATTTATTATAAAAATATCCTAGTATATTTAAGATACTTACGTTGTTACAAAATAGTGGAATAAAAAGAGTTTAGGGCGTTGGAGAAGCAAAATAAAACAAAAGAACATTAGAGAAGACTTTACCTTTAAATCGGGTAACTCCTCTTGGTTTGAACCAAAAGGGTTTCTTGGAGAGCTTTCTGCTTAAGGTAAGGCTTATTGGATGAAGAGAGGGATATTGGGAGCTTTTTTGAGTAGAGTTTGGATGAGACAAAGGGCTTGAGAAGTGTGAGAGATGGGTAGGAAGTGGGGTCTTTTTATAAGGGAAAGGAGGGGCTCTTTTGGAACTCTTGAAACAATTATTTTATTATAAAATGAGATTAAGTTTCTAAAGCTCCAAAAATCATTAAAGTCGAGGATAAGGTGGTACATGCTCGAAATAAAATCATCCAATAAGAATTGGACAATTTTTGGATATTATTTTAAACATTATATTCTTATTTATTTAAATCATTCATTAATGACGTAAACACTACATCATCATTGTATCATAAATAATTTAACTTTATTATGTATAAAAATTATAAAAAAATTATCATGATGTAGGAAATATTTTTATATTTCTAATGAATTTATATAGTCAAAAATATAACTTATATAACCCCATGTAATAATTGTTTTAGTAAAACAATACATGTTTGTTATATTTTTATTTTTACTTTTTATAAAAGGTATTAATGTCATTATCTCACTCAAGTGGCTCCATGAGGTCCCACAAATTGACCCATGGATTATCTTGGTCGGCCATGACCTATCCAATAAGGTTAGGACATGTGTCAAGATATTTTTATATTTTTATAATATCATTTTTATCTTAAATTACACTAATTACCTCTAATCGCGGTTAACAGAACTCAAAAGTTAGTATTCACCAAACAATATTTTAATCACATTGAACCACATTTTACTTACTAATGACAACCATGTATGTCAGATTTTTGAAATTCAATACACATAATTGGTAAAGTTTTATTTAAATGAAAAATTAGTTTGTTTAACTACCACTTAGTGGTATCAGTATTCATTAAAAATTGAAGTTCTTCAGAAAAATACCAAAAATTCACCCCAAGCTATATTTGATATTCCAAATTCAAAAATGATGTCTATTTTAAAAAATTAAAAACATATAAGATTCATTAATTAAAGTTAATAATTAATTGCCACTGTTAAAACAAATAGCATGTTTTTAAGAAGCAATATCTATCAAAATATGGACACTTGTTTAAGTTCAATTTCAAAGTGAAATTAATTACAATGACCACTATTGGATTAAATGGTAAAAATATATTCTAAATTCACATTAAAACGAATTAAAAAGATAATTTATTCTCATAAATAAATTATATTAAAATGAGGTTTCGAATTAAAATACAACATTTTTCACTATTCATTAAAAAATGAACATTATCAGAAAAATACCAAAAAATCACACAAAGTAAATTTTGATGTCCCGATTCTAAAGAAGAATTTTATTTGGTCCAATAGAATGTATAAGAGTGACCAAAAATATATTTAAAGAGGGTTCTCCATCTAACATAGAAACCCCATTAAATTAATTTTAATACTTAATTCAAAAATATTAATAAATATGAAAATGTCTTATTCTTTATTTACCTAGGATGCTACAATGAATCACCATGCTATAATTGACTACATAAGTTTTATCCATCAAGAAATATAAAAACAATTGTTTTGTTGGTGAAGGAATTTTATGTACACAAATATGTTTCTCATTTCCCCACAAGAAATGTCAACCCACTCCTATATATAATATTCAAATCACTCATGAAAATCATAGGAAATAATGGAAACTAAATGCACCAATACGGAATGGAATAATGCATGACATCTGAGTCCTAAGGTTAAAATATTGAGGCATGCCCATATATATCTTTATTGTGACATCTATAGGTAAAAAGGAATCCAAATTAATGATAATACTAAAATCACGTATCATTTTCATCACCCATAGGTGAAATAAAACCATCTATAATAGAAAAAAACAAGAAGAGAAATATCCATTCCTAGCTAAATTGGATATCCCTTATATGTGTGTTACAAACTCCTAGGAACAAGATAATTACCCAATTCTAACACATTCCTAGCCTCCTATCTAATAACAAAATATAAAGAAAAAAATAAACATCCATTGATACCACATTATAGAATCTCAACTCTAAATACACTAATTGGTTGCCCAAGCTAGTTGGTAGCATGAAATCAAGTGTGCCTCCTAGTATGCCAGAGAATACTAACTTGTAGTGAGCTTCTACGATGGAATGGTGGGGATAATATTCCCTCATGATCATAGTATTGCATAATGGTACACAATAAACATAAGTTCAAAAAATAGTAGTAAATAACCAATAGTGGAATGATAAATCATATAAATAAGTGAAAAAGAGGAATCTGAATCAATATTAGATAAAAAATGATTGTCCGGGCATGATGCTATACAAAAGATGTACACATGTTATAGAGGAATAGAATATAAAAAATTATAACAAATGGAAAAAAGGACCAAAACATCATACATGGAATCACAAGAATAGGTTCGATCCTCTGCACTAACACTCCATCCTAGTACTATAAATAAGTCATTGGAAGCTAGAAACTTCCCCTTTTCCATTCTTATAATCACAAAGGCTTCCCACATTCCAATGGTGTCCTAGATAGGCTGTGAGATAATCTTAGTAGGGAACCACCAAAAATGTATATAACTACATAGTCTCTTCACATAAAAAGAGTAGTGTAATGTTACAATAACGGTAAATAAGTAACATAAACTATAAATGAGTCAACTCTGGTTCCATATGGACTCTAAGTTAACACTACATAATTAGTCCCATGTATAAAAATATTATAATATATGTCAACATTAATTTATATATACATATTCATGTATATATATACACTATATACATAGGGATGTTTATATCCATATATATAGATAGAAAGTTATATCCAATACCTAAGTCATAACTCAAGAATTCATGAATAGTCACTAAGTTTCCATATAGTAGTAGATGGAACTATTATCATGTATCATGAATCATAAGGGTTTTATTTCTCAAGTTTCATATATATATGGGACACTACACCTGAGTATCACAAGTATATGGGATTCTATGCCCAAGTATCACAAGTATATGGGATTCTATGCCTAAGTGTTACATTAGCAGGGACACACCATCCAAGTATCATAAGTATATGAGATTCCATGCCTAATTAACAAAAATATATAGGACTCCTTTCCTGAGAATCATAATAGTAAGAAATAAACTATCCTTTAATATGAACTGACAAATGGTTTATAATTCCATTGTTTTCCATTTAAACAAGGGAATAACCATTGTTTAAATAAAATCAAATGATATGGTCATACCACTCACTTCCCTTGTGAATCATTTAATTATATACACCTAAGAGTCAACCAAAAACCCTTTAGAAGATGGTTTGGTGAAATAATCATTTATAAGTTCAAGGGTAATCCCATGGAAACCCCTCCATGGGTGGAACTATCCAATGAGAAACTATTCTAATAAGAACAATGAGGAACAATGTCATTTCTATATAGGGTTACCAATTAATTAAGGAAAAGTGAATTTTTATGGTTATGAAAAAACTTATAACATTAATAATCATTAAGAATAATATAAAATAATGACACATTAAGGGAAATGAACTAGACCACTAACCTTTTGTTGGAATATAAACCCTCATTTGTTATCAAATTCAGATTCATAGTAGATTTTTTTTGGGAAAATAGAAAAATTACAAGATAAGAGGGAATATTATGTCACATAAAAATTACTCTATTAATGGAAAGACCATATATGAAATGGGACAAAAGTTTATATCTTATCTATGGATATCGAATGTGACAGATGATAAGAAAAATGGAGTCTGAGTGGAATAGTACAAGGAAACCTAGCTTGAGGTGGGTGGGGGAACTCCCACAATGAGGGATTCTTTGAGGAAAAAGGAAGAATAAGGGAGAGGGGAATAACTAAAAGGGTTTCTATCCCTTTAAAAACAAAATACTTATATATTCACAATATGTAATTAATAAAAGTTGTGGATTCCTTTATCCAAGGGTCTTAACATAATGAATACATGTCATAAATTACAAATAAATTACTTGAATTAAATTCATGATGTGACTTTCTTTTAGGTTTTTTTATTTATCTTGTAGCTAGGTTCCAACCCCCCCCCCCCCCCCCCTTCCACCCTCTTAAAAACAATCTTACTGAACTAAAGGCATGGTTACTAGGTCTAATCCTAAAATAAATATAAACTTAATAAGGGTTTAATGAAAATAAAATGATTTTCACCCTATAGACAAATTAGAGATGTTACACTTATATAAAATCTCACCAATAAAATCTCTAAATATTACACATACTATAAACAATAATCAATTCTTATATATAACATTATTTCATATTTTAAAACATACATCATTAAATTTTTATATGTTTTCTATACAGTCCTTGTTAATATATAATAACATTTCAATTGTTCATACATGACAATTAATGATAATTTAAAAATATAGATCACTCGTTCATCAAATAAACTCATAGAAATTCAAGGTTTTTATTCTATCAACATTTTAACTTGAACTCTAACATAACATGTATTGTAAATATTCATTAAAATTCCATATCATCATGCTAAAAGATTCTTTTAAAAACCATCAATATTATTAATAAATTTAATAAATAATCAATAAATAATATTATTAATAAGGTTCCTAGAAGTTTTTAATAATATTGGAGTCTTTATAATGATTTAATAAGATCAAAACATCCCATAACCTCATTAAAAAACTATTTAATGAAATTCAAAAAACAATAATTATAATTTATAAAATTCTACATTGTCTTCAAACTTAATTAATTAACATGAATCAGAAAAAAATTATAAATATTAATTTTGATTTTTATTGAAACGAATGTAAACCATCACATCATATCATAAATTATTTCAGAATCATGATAAAGATATAACAGTGTAATTAGATAAGAAATAAAAATTTATTTTTAAATAAATGTAATCAATTAAAAAACACCATATGAATATATATTAGCTTAAGTGACCAAAATGACATAATCATAATGTAAAACATAAATTCAAATTCTATCAATGATAGTGATGTTAGGAACCATAAAAAATTTCTTCCATGTACTTAGTCTATTTTCACTAAAACATGTTTAGTAGACTATCAAGTTCCTTATTTTAGATCATAGGGGGTCCTAAAAGAATGTTTCCTTGATGAAATCCACATCCTACATCACATGATATATTTAAATGACACATTTTCCCTACCAAACAAATGAAATCATTACCTATCCTTAAATTCAAACTACATCCCATATATATGGCCACTTATTGTAATACCACTTTGTCAAAAACTACCCCCACTTGAACCCATCCATGGTTAGCAGATAAAACAAGTTTCATCCTTAGAATCCTACATAAAATAGGAAAAAGGTGGATGACTATCATTGATGGTGTGAACTACAAGTATGGATGTCAATAACCTCATAAATATCAAGAAGATAAAGAAGAAAAATCATATCATTGTATTCTAGAATAGTAAACAAATCTCATATCTAAAAAGTTAGTATATATCAATGTATTCAATGTAAATAAGGATAATTCATGGGAAAACTCATAGGATTAAAATTAAGTCACTTGAAAATAGTGCTTCAATATCTATCAAACTATTATCCAAAAAACATAAGGTTCCTGTAGTGGTGTGAGAACCTTGGAGTAATCAGGTGGATCACATTACATTAAATTTTGTATCCATGTGAAGTAAATATTAAGAACGTATTTGTACGAAATCAACCAATAAGAAATATGAAAGGAATCAAGAATAGTAAGAGGCCCATTATTTATAATCAAGAGAAAATATGACCTCTTATAATTTCACAACTACCACATTTAATAGCTCCAACTACAACAACCACAAACCATAAATATTATATTGTCATTAATTTATGATAGAAATACCATAAAATATAATCACCCAAATATAAATAGAAATGTAAAATGGATAAAAAAATTATCACCACTATTACATATAAATTATCTGGTCATTCCAACTCAAAATTATGTAGTGGGTAATTATAGGACTACCCCTCTCCAAATGATTAGGAATACAAGGAGAAAATAAATATAAAACCACAATAACAACTCAAACTCTTGACCAACAATTTATACTATTAAATAGTGTCACAACCACATCCTCTTGACAAAAAATCCCATAAAAAATGTTTTGTGATCTGGAAGGACATCAACATTGTGACCTTGTCCTTATATAAAAACCACCATGATACACCCACATCAACACATCTCATCAAATTGATCCATTACAGCTAGTTTACATGTCTATATAATATCAAATCATCACTTATAAAGACAAATAAATAATATGAAACATAAAAAACAATAAAAGATATTAATATCTATAAAATAAAATTGTAACACAACAAAAACAATAGTCATCACCTCAACATCCATTCTCAACTTATCAAATTTTTATCACCCAATTCTTTTAATTCCTACCCTTACTATCCCTATTCTAGATGAGATATGATCATGGTGTTTAACCATACGATTTGAATGAAAAGGAATGATGAGAAATGAATAGTCTATCCTTTTAATCTTGTTATGTAGATGAATTAGTTAAATAAATTCATGTCAGGTTCACCATTATATTTCAGAAGAGATATGGTCATGGTGTTGAACTATATAATGAAACCTCTAATGAAATAATTGTGGTGTCCCTTTAGGTGTGATTGATTTTTGGGGTTTTATTTTTTTCATAATCATTCATATTGGGTTTATCATTCTTATATTGTACCCACTTATGAGTATTTAGTTTCCAACAGGGTTTGTCTGTGGAACTAGAAACACCCATATTTCTCATATCTATGATTATTCATGGGCCTACATTACAAAGGAAATTTACCATGGGGTAACTTGGCCAATGATACTTAAGAACTCACATTGGTTGAGGGGATGTGATGTATGGATCACCACACACTATTGGGGGAACTATTTCTTATTCCAGGAATCTCTTACAGATTTAATATATGTTTGTGAATTCTTTGTTCATTCACAAGTCTTTTGTAGATCACCCTAAATTAATGAACAATTATGAAAGTCAACTTTTTCACAATCAACTATATTTATATTAGGTTCTACACTAATGGAGGGATTTGTATGTATTTTAGGATCTCCATCAATGGAACCTTTTCATATAGGGATCACATATTCAGTGGTTTTTCATTATAATAATACTGGTTTTAAGCTATACTGTGGGGCACTCTTAAGTTTATTTTCATATAGAGAGACATAAGTTATTTTTATTTCTGGATTGAACCCATTTATTGGTATACCTATGTATCTCTACAAAATAAATCACAACCCATATATTTTGGAGCCACTTAATAAAAAAATTACCTTCTATGGTCATGTGATGAGGAACCAAAAAAGAAGTTTAATAACTTTCTGCAAGGATATCCAGGCGAATGGTTATTGTCCAAGGATGATGTGGGGAATATGCTGATGAGGCCCATGGGAATGGGAGGAGATGTGGTCACCTAGGTGGGGGAATGATCTTACTAAGGATATTAACCAATAAAATTGGTGATGAATGGGAATCATAAGGAATGGGGCCCTCTAGGTTGGATATGACCCTATAAAGAATGTGGTCTAGAGAACATGAAGGTTGATTTGGGTGTTGGTATGGACCTCAGGGAGTCTTAATACATATACCATTTAGTTGGAAATGAAAGGCCATGTAGTTTGGAATGGTTTGGGTCTTACACATATATAGGTGGACCAATGGAATGTAGTTGGGGATTACACTAAAAAAAAGGCCCATGTTTTGGGAACTATGTGGTAGGTCTCAAATAAAGGTGCTTTGAGGGTTTTTATTGGGGATTAAACTTGGAAGTATGCATATTTAGTGTTGTAGATCATATCTATGTCATGATTTCCACTGAATTCTGGTCCTACATGAGTCATTCTAAATATGGTAAACAAGATATAGTTGTATATTTGAATATCACATGATCAACTTTGTTCAATGTTGGACAAGGTTAGGGCCAAAAGGGGGAGTTAAAGGGAAAGGGATTTGACATTCCTATCCCCTCATATTGTAGTACCCTTGACCAAAAATTGGATAAAGAGTGCTTTCTACTCCAAGAAAGGATAGGGTATTTCTCCATGAGGGATTCTCTACTCCAAATTTTAGAGAGAATTAGAGAATGATCCATTATTATCCCTCATCAAAGGGAATGTCTAGTAGTTTCCCTCAATCCCTAGAATGGAGAGGTTCATTTGAGCACCAATGAGGTCGTCAGAACCTCCAAGGCCAAGAAACTCATTACCTAGGAAATTTAGGCTTTAAAACATTTCAATGGTTTTCCTTTTCATGTAACATACCTCTCTTTACCATGGGTATATAGCCATGGGAAGTCACACTAATGTGTTCAATGATTTGATCATCTACATATGGTGGCTCTAGAAGATACCTTGTACTAACACACTATGAATGGTTCATAGATGGTACAGAGTGAATCCAATTGGTATAATAGAGGGAAGTGATCGTATATGGTGAATACATCACCCTAGTATGACCCATTTTGTGTAGAATGTTCTTATGTGGGATGCATTTCCCCCCTTGTAGCATGTTCCTTTGTAGTTTAGGGGTTAACCACATAAAGTTGTGCTATGTGGACTCATACTTCATCTATTTATCACGTTTCTACATGGGTATAGGTTCCACCCATGTAGCGTGTTACTGAAAAAGGCCTAGTTCCTCCCACACAGTGTTTTTCTACATGGGGAAGGGTTCCGGCTGCATAGCATTTTTCTATGTGGGGTGCTCGATCGAAAATGGGACATCTATTTATGCCTCACAAAATGGTGTTCGCAAATGGGTATCTGTTTTATGGATGAAAAAATGAATATATTTTCTCCATAATTATATACAGTGGGTTTACTTGTCGGTAATCTATGGATCTCTATCAATTTTCTTTTGGGTCTCTAATGTGGAATCCCTACATCCTATGATTTTTTCATCCCTTTCATCTCAGTTTGAATCAAGTTATTTAATATAATAATTTTGGAAATTTATATTTGGATGGGAAATCATCCATGATGGGCCATGTGCATTAATTTTAGGGAGACTAAAAAGAAAACCCCATCTCTTAAACAATTTAATTCACAAGAGATGAAAAAGACCATTAGGTCATGTGATATAAATTCATTCATGGGGTCAATCATTCACAACGAAAAAAATAAATACCTTTTCCCACAAATGACATGGTTTCAATTTCTTGGGGTCAGTTGTTCCAACCTGTAACATTAACTATTTCATTCATGGGGTACCTCATGGAGCGAAAGAACTCCATGAAAAGTGGCGGTCCGCGAAGCAGTTTTCCCTTCATGATATTAATCCTTTCTTCAGGGAATCACCCACAATGAAAATTTTCTTTATATAACATTATATATTTGATCCTTTAATTTTATAAAATCATATATTCTTTTATCCATTTTTGTAGAGTTTTTCAAGACCCAAGAAATTCCCCCATCATAATTGGATCTGATCGGGACAAAGAGGAGGTGATGTTGATAAAGAAAGTAGTATTGTTTCTAAATATTTTGAAGATCATGTAATGCCCTAATTTTTTCTTAAAACTAGGGGATCATTGAGAATAGTTTCAAACATTTCTAGGGTTACATGAAAAAAAAACTATAAACTTTTTCTCTTTTAAGTTACCACTATAAGTTTTGACCAAGTCCCCTGTGGTGCTGGTTTAGTGGGAATAACTCGACTCCTTCTTAGGACACCCTTTGTGGGATTTCTGCCAAACATGATTTGTTTCTCTATTTTCCTTATTTCATCATTCTTTCCTAAACCATAAAAAGCATATGTTTATAGAGCTAAAAAATGAATTTTATCTAGGGTGGCCTTTGTGGTGTTTTAACTAAGTGAGTACTATGCATCTCTTCTTTTTTATGGTTAACATGGAGTCCTTCCATCCAAACTATTATGACTGGTATTTTTGGTTGAACAACTTTGACCAAGAATTATTGGGTAATGAACTCAATAGGTTATACATGATGAGAATATCCTAATATTTTTTAGACATTAATGGGTAATTTTATACCCAATGTTTTTGAGTTCAATATACAAGTCATGATATAGTACAAGCATCATAGGATATAGAAAAAATAGAATATAGAATGAAATATTTATGGAATATGAGGAAAGAAAAGATCTCTCCTAGGGAATAATTTTCCTTGGGTTGAAAGGCCCATTATGTGGGAGGCTTATGCAGATCCATCTAGGGTATATTTTTCATAGTCAACAAAAGGTATCCTAAAGAAACTAACCCTCCATTTATGATGGATATGCAATTTCTGAAAATGTATATTCCTTAAGACCATGGTGGGTTTATTTTCAAGGGAATGATGTATAAAAATGATGAGGGAATCTGTACCACCTCTATACATAAACGAGAAACCACTCCTATAAGAATATTTCTTGTGTGATGGAGGATTAGAGCATGGTAAGGTTTTAATGCTATTAGAATATCACATGGAATATGTAGTTTAACATATTATGATAAGTATTTTATAAGGATACAATTTTAGTCTATTTATTTTTGATCGAGAAATATGTGATTTTCTATTTTTTGGTCAATTTTTTCCATAGTATTCCATCATGTTTAAGAAATAATGGAAAATACTGTATAACTTAATATGGGGGTTTTTGAATACAAGTAGTGATATGTGAAACCAAAATTAGAGACTACAAATAAATATAATGTATCTCTTGAAGATGAATTTTCCTTTGGTTTATGGGAATGTATTGTGAGAGACTTCTACAGAACCAACTAGGGAATATTGTGAATAGTAAATAAAAGGTTTCCTTAGGAGAATGAGCCTATATTTTTGATGGCCAGGAAGGTTTATGAAGATTCAAAATTACCCTAAAACATTTTTTTATTTATGAAAGGAACGTAACTGAATATAAAAAGAGAATTTCATGTCTAATTTTCCAATAATGGGTAGAAACATTTCCCTAACATAGGTCTAACCCTTAAGTTGAATGTATGGATTGTGTCCCCTTTTTTGTTAGGGATGGACCTAATATATAAGGTGTGGGTTTCACTAAATATCTCTTCAAATTGAGACTCAAGACATATATAGATCTAGGAAGGTTCTGGTGGAGGTCTGACCCATGCATATGGAGGGGAAATTTTTAACTTTGGCTATGGTTGGACTCAAGATTTGAGATCCATGAATCACTATGTGTCTTTGGATACCAATAATCAACACATATGTAGTTCTGGGATGTTTTCCACACATATCTATTGAAATATTGTGTGGGAAAAGGGGAAACTTCCTTTGAACATATTCTCATGAGCGAGGTGAGATGCATATTGGACCCTAATATGCATATCTAGATCATGTATAGGAATGTGAAGGGAATTTCTGTTGTTTTTTTGTCACACCTAGACTAGAAAATAAGATCCGGGTGTCTCTAAGTATCTCATCAAAGTGAGAATCAGGAGATACATAGTTCTTGTGATGGGAACCTCCAGTATAGGTCTGGACCATAAAAAGTAAAAGGGGGACACTTTTATGTCATGGATAGACCCAACATTGATGATCTGGCTGTCACTATTTATCTTGTGATAATAGGAATTATTTCAAACCTGGTTCTTAGAAATATTACAGTTTAGTTTCATGAAAATAAGACATTTTCCATCCAGTTTAACATCGTATGGTAAGGTAGAAATGGGTTCTTACTGTTTTAGGTCATAAAACTAGGACCATATGTCATGGAAACTATGAGTAATAAATGGAAAATAGGGACTATATTCTATGAAATTCCTCATACATGAAGTTGAAAGATAATGTAAAGCGTGATTCGAGGGTCTATGAGATCAGGATAAATGATGTGGGAAATAATTATATTGGGTGACTACAGAGATAATAGGGGCCTACCCTGTGATATATTTTCCTTTGGTTAACTTTCCTTTTGTGTGGTAATCTTTTGCACATCCAATTGGGGTATATTGTTCATAGTAAAATAAAGGTTTCCTTAGGAAACTGACCCTCCATCTTTGATGGCCAGATAAATATTGTAGAGATATGAAATTAACTAGCACATAGAGTCTGATAAATATATGAAATTAATATGAGTATGTAAGAAGCATATGCACAATGATTGGTCATAGAGTATAAAGTTCCCTATATGGATTTGATTCACATATGATGGGAATTCTTTCCCATGATGGATCCTTAAATGAGGAACCCAAATTTGATATCTTGTTGATAGATAGTTGTTTGTATACAAGATATGGGGACACTTTTCATACCCTATTACTGGGAATAGAACACTAGGTCTAGGCCTCACTATGAATATTTTCAAAGAAATAATCAAGCCACATGTATTTCTTAATGATCTATGTAGTTTTATGTCATGAAGAAAGCATGTTCAACATGCAGTTCAATTTCATGTGGTATGGATGTAGGTTCCTTGAGGTGAAGAATAAATATTATGTATGGACCCAAGATTAATGACCTAGGTGACACTATGTATTTGGCGGTAGTAGGAATCAATCCATACATAGATTTCAAATAGTTACTAACCTTTCTGTTTAAAAACATGTGGAAAGAACAACTTGTGTGTCTTTTACGGTCCTGCAACTAGGAAAACAATAACCTTGATGTGTATTGATACACCTTTAACATGTGTGGAATCCATTACCAAATCCCTTAAGACCATGTGATCTAGTCTTGATGTGAGAAAAAAGGGGTGGAAATGGTTTACTCCACCTCATAGAGGTGAAAAAATAGATTATAAGAAAATTATGATTTTGAGGTGTCCAGACCGATATATGAGATTTTTAAATCTCTATACATATGATTAGAGTTGATATCAATCCATACATAGTCCTAATATTTTCTCCATGTGTTGGTATGACCCATACTCTATGAGGGGGAATTTTTCCCTTTGATTATTTTGATTGTTGTGGCTAGACCCTTGATTAGAGACCTGAGAATTACTACATATCATCTGAGAACATGAATCAATCCAAATGTAATTATGGGACCCAATTTACTTTATCATCGTGTTGTAAGGATGAATGTTACTTTATGTGAAAGAGGGGGAATATTGTGGTTGAACATGGGATTGGAGATCTGGGCGTCACTATTTATCCAGTAATTGCAGGAATCATGCCACAAATAGTTATGGATGATAACCTTAAACACATTTCTAATCCATATATAGAGGGGTAAGGTATTTTTCATGTATTTCATGGCTGGAGACACAACATAGGTTTTGGTCATCACAACATATCCCACTAGAATTAAAATCATGTCACATATAGTTATTGAGTATCCATGTAGTTTAATGTCTTTCATCATTGACATGGGTCACCCAACATATAATGAAAATTTGTATTTCGACTGGGCCCAAGAATAGAGGTATGGGAGTCTTTATGTATCCTGTGATGACAGGAATCAAGCCACATGTAGTAATTGAATATAGAGAATTTTATGACTAATTTTGGGGGTGAAATCATTTCTAGTAAGGAAAATATGGTGTTAGTAATTTTAACGTCGTATTTTGAGAACGTTGTTAACATGTGGTTTATTTTCTTATGACCTGTACAAAGGATTCTTGCTTTTTAAATTTATATAACAAAGAAAAACTACACATTTTATCATCATGTAGTTGGGAAAATTTACCATGTAGTATAATGTCATGTGATCAGGATGAAGATTTGGTTATTCTTAAGGCCAGACAACAAAGACCGACTATATAGTTTAATGTCATGCAGTTAGGAAAATCAACCATGTAGTTTAACTGTTTGAGATTAGGGTGGAGATGTCCTTATTTTTAAGTTCATGCAATAAATACTGAATATGAAGTTTAACATCATTCAATCCAGACAATGATTTTATGATTTTTACAGTAACACTAGAATGACCAACTATACAATTTAACATCACACATCTGGGAAAATTTACCCTATTGTTTAACATCATTATATTAGGACATTTATTTCATTCTTCTTAAGGTTATGTGAAAAATACCGACTACAAAGTTTAACATCATTTATATGGGACAATTTATCATATAGTTTAATGCCATGTGATCGAGATGATATAATATGTTATTAAATGAAATAATTTTTTAGTAACCTTGCATTTAAGGTAGTTGTGGTATGTTTTTTTCCATCCAAATTAGAGAATAAGCTACAGTAAAGTAGAACTTATATAAGGAATACGGTCCCTCACACTTCAATTCTATCTTTATATATTTCTTTTCATGTATCATTAGATCCATAGGAACCAACATAATCTCTCCCTCAAGGAATGATCGAAGGAGTTCCTTTTTTAAAGGATCACATGATCTTGTTTTGGTGGACTTCCAAATAATGCAAGGTATATATTCTTTTCACCTCAATTTGCTTCAATTAAACCTCCCATTTTATGGATTTCTCATCTTTGTAGATGGAAACAGGGATTGAGGTCAATTAACCATTGATGTGTAGGACCACCACTATCCCGTATACTAATGAGTAAGGGGTCACCTATGTGGTAGTGAAAGTTGTGGTCTGGTATTGCCCAAAATCATGTCAGATCTTGTTTGGCAAGGACTTTTTATCCTATCTAACATCTTCTAGAGTATATTTTATAGAGTCTTGTTGAAGTTATCTATCTATCCATTAGCCACTTCATGGTAGCAGGATGAATTGTTGGACTTGATGTTGTACTCATGATCCAAAGGCCTACTCTTCCTAGTGTGGGAATTACCTTTCATAGGCTATTTAGGTGAAATATTACTTTATGTAGATGGATTGGACCTCAAAATTGGAGTTGGAGGTGCAATAATCCTTTGTGGGTTGTGCCAGACAGTTCTTTTTTCAGATAGATTGTGATTGAAACCCCATTTTTTTATATTAATATTCCAATGTGATTGGTTCAAAGTGACTTTTGGTAGGTGTAGGGGAATTTTCCTGCTCACGATGGACTCATCAAAGGGATTTTTCATGAGTTTTCACAACATTGATAGTCTGTGTAGGGATGTGGCTAGAATTATGGTTACTGTTATAACTACACCTTCCCCAATATCCTCTTCTCCTACGACCTCTTCCTTTGGTTTCTATAAGGTGAGGTAAATTAGGTCCATATGCATAATAATCATTGAAGAGGGGATCCATTAATTGAATGAAATTAATGTAACTAAAAATTAAATCCTCATATGATGATGAATTTTTATAGATAACTTTTTCTAGTGGTTTCGTCTAGAGGGGCAGGGCCCACTGTTTCAGATATGAGGGAATAAAATCTAAGAGAGTAAAAAAAAAAATTTCTGTGGTTTCGGTTTGTCCTAATATGCATGTTGCCTAGATTTATTTCCATCCTACTTATGGATATGCCACATTTTTAGGTTAGGGGGGTAGCTAAAATCAGTTGTGTTGTAGTGGAAGTAGCTGGTGGAATAATTAGTTGTTTTAACTATTACTATAGAATAAATTGAGTTTGATTGATTTTATTTTATGTCATCCAACTATTAAATTTTTTTCCCTTATGTTAATAACTTCTTTTTAGTAATCTAATTACTTTGTGGTAGTAGTGGAAACATACACTACTTGTACTTGTGGCTTTCCAGACATTACTTTCCCAGAATCCATATTTTTTGGTAGGGTGTTTTTGAATATGAAGAATTCTTTAATAGTGTGCCCTAACATTCTATATAAGGGTAAATGATCAGACTGGTCATTGAGACCTTCCTAGTTGATCCTCTTAGGGTTTGGAAGTCATATAAAATCATTATACATAGTGTCTATAAAGAATTAATGAACCAAATAATCTCAAAATAAGTAAACTTTGTTTCTTTGCATCTTGAAATGATTTCTTCTGGGTCCCCATCACTTATCTTGGCAAGGTGGGGGTTTCTGTTTCCACCCAATGGGAGATGAATGATATAGTGTGGGTTTTGGAGATGTGGATAATGTAGAGGTTGGATTATGTGCGATAGTTTCTACCTCTATATTTTCTATTCATTTCGTAGGGACTAGTGGATTTATTAGGGACATTAATTTAGTCCTTTATATGGAATATTCCATTATTATATCAATGGATGTGAAATACAAAAATGTACTTGTTTATTTCATAATGACGAGTGATGTTCATAGCTCATCACAGAGGTTCACAATGGAGATAGTGAGAATATACACATAGGGAATCTATATGTTCAGGGAATTAGTAATGCATTTCCATCTAGAAATTAAAATGGTGACTCTCTATTTGTCTCACAATTTGAAATTCAAGAGGATAATGATATTTTTCCTTTTCAGCATTGAGCCACACTAAAAGATGAATTTATAACTGAGATCCTCCAATATCTTGATTTACCGTGATAGAAATTTTTTGTACCATATGAAGGATGACCTTTGCAAGGTCTGTACAAAGCATCTAAGTATTACTGCTTCTTTTTTCCAATGAGTTCCTATCACTGAATCATAATGGAACACAATGTGTTTTAGATGTTGTTACAAGTCAAATGATCCATTTAATATTAGAATAATAGTACTCCTAAGGTGTCTTAGGGGTGGGGTGTCACTTACCCATTAAGGTTAAGGTTTTTTATGGTTTTATTGGTCCACAACACACCCCTAAAGCTTCCAATCAAGGTGCCAATGGCTTGATGGTCTCGATAAGTCCGTGATGAAAATTCAATTGATTGTGATCTTGGATAGGGGTAGTAATGGGCAAGACATGACCTGACTATTCTTCTATTATTTGTGGTTAATATATTATTCTGGACATGTTTTTTAGGATTTACCTAAACATGTTCTAGTTGTCTCCTTAATAAAGGGAAAGCTTTCTATCCATCCATGATCAGGTCCAGGTAAACCGATGGTTTAGGTACCAATATGGGAGTCTATCATAGCCCTAAATCATTCACTAGGATAAACCCTAGTGAAGGAACACTTTTTGTAAGTATATGTTGAGGCTCTTGACATGGAGCATATTCGATAGGAACGCTACCATAGAGAAACTCTGTGTTTAGTCTCCTTAACTACTTCATTTCTCCGTTCTGCTGAGTGAGTCTTTCTTTGAGCATCTGATCTCTTCCTCCTTAATTGGAGGATTTATATCATAGGCCACCTTTCCTTTATTCTTTTTATAGATATTTACGGAATAGGTAGTAGTAAATTATTCAATGGGGCATCAAAACTCTAGGAATTTTTTTGGATCCCGGTATGCACACCGTCATTCATCTTAGTTTGGATTGTGTTGCGGATGGAACCATCCTATCCCTGATCTTCTACATTTGCATCATTTTTATTTTTATCTAAATGATTTAAGCCCATGATTTTTATGGATATATAACACATTATAGACATCCTACGGGATTTTGAATGATAAAGGGTCATTTTTTTACTTTTATGGACCTCTCCTTTACTTTCTAGTGTCCTCTCTAAGATTCTTGATAAAGAGAAATATGGAGGTAACCACTAAGAAACCTGGTCATTCTATTCCCCTTTGAGGGAAATGGTTCATGAGATGGGGTGAATTAGAAGACCTTACAAATTATCATCTTAACTAGATAGTAAAATACTGATTTCCATCAAAGGGTTGGTTGAGGTGAAAATGCCCATAGACCAGTGGGTTGGGGTTACTCCCATTCATTTGTTTTTGTGCCTTGATCCAAAATTTTCATTCTTATATGGGAATTTTTTAGTTAAAATTACCCTACAATATAGGCTGGGGATGATCTTGGATTATGGTGGATGATATTATTATTGTTTCTCCATTGATCTCTTTCATCCCTATTCTAGTGTGTTTTGAGTGTAATATCAGGCTTACATGAGAATTTCTTTCTCAGGAAGAAATTAGTAGTTCCTATAGATTGGTTTCCCTTAAGATAGAATATTGTTAAACATTCTCAGATTCTTGGTTCAAGAGTTTTTCAATGGCTTTATCACATTAGGCCTAATGGTTTTGGGGCTTATTCAAGGAATATTCTTGTTGAGTGGTCTATATTTTCAGGTTAGAGATCTTCCTTTATAGCTACATTAGAGAAATGAAATGACATTGTTTCATTTATAGTGGGTTATAATGAATGAGGTATGGGGTGAAATGAAGAGATCTATGTTCCCCCATCCCTAGATGTGATCCCCAGGTGTGAATCAATAATTAGATGATACAAATCATGCAATTCACTGATTCATGCCAATTGAAGATCCCCCTAACATTTCTTTGACCATGGTGGCCTTATATATGGGAGAACATCCATGTCGTTTTTATGAATAATGTCTTACAATATTTTGACATGGTTTTCATACCTATTGTAGGTCATGAATTTTTCTTTCATATGGGGGAGAATTTTCACGATATTCAAACAAATGTATTATATCCATTCTTATACCAATGGATTGGGAATATCGAACTAAGAAGTGGATGAGTTCCAAAAAATAATGGATATATCATCCCTAGAACATTTTCATATCATGATTATTATAATTCGATTTTTATACCATATACTCTTCTACAAAATCATCCCAATATGATCACTTTTTGATGGTTTTGTCGCAAGTATTAGGGCTAGTGGATGTATCATTTTATGGGAACAGTCCAGTGGTGGCTTAGAGGATGTGAATTTCCCCATGCCATCTTATGGTTAACAAATGATGTATCATTTCAATTTAAGGGTATCTTTCGTGTTTTAACCCATATTTCTAAGTGCTTTGGAATATGATGTATTTATCTTATTCTATAAGGAAAAGGAAATAAATTCTTACTAAAATGACATGTCACTGTGGGGAGGACCATCACATAAAATTACATTATGGAAATGTCTACCATCATAGATCAAAGTATAACTATAGAAGGAATTTATATAGTGTATAATATGAGGAAGACCTCTAAGGAAGACAAAAAATTGGAGTGGAATTTATTTCAAAAATGAGATTTTACAGTGGGGAGGATCTTTGTAGAAAGTTCCACCATAGTGGGGACTACCATCATAAAACTATGTTCTACTATAAGTAGAATTTTTATAACGTATAACCTAAGGAGGACCATTAGGGTTTATGACAGAAATTGGAGGACCTTATTGCTAAAATGGCATGTCATTATAGGGAGTAATATAACAAGGAATTCCATCATGGTGGGGACTACCATCTTAGCTCGATGTCTGATTGTAGATAGAGTTATTTCAGAATATACCCTAGGGAGTACTATCTAGGAAGATGATAGAAAGGAGAGTACCTTATTATTGTTTGATCTTCTAACCATGAAGAGTTCAACCATGATTCTCATCAGATGATAGGCTATCATGATCATTCGTTTTGTACCCATAAAGGAGGCCTTTATGGAAAAAACTCTTGGGAGGACATTTAGAGATTCTAGTAACATTGATGTGGGGAGGACCTTCACAACTTATACAATCATTTATATAATTTGGTAAATAATAAGAATAATATTTAACCACCAATAATATATATTTGATAGCCTCATGAACTCCAGCTTTCAAAAGTGTTGGGTTATGATTTTAATCTTGATTTTCCAGTTTCATTTGGTGATATTTCTATTTACTCAATCTCTTGAGGGAGAATAGGGACCCTCACTATAAATGATGTACTTTATATATATTTTCGTGTTCAAGTGGATCCCTCGGTTATATTGGGATATGATGTTAATATTCTAGTGTTCTAGAATGGATATATTCCTTCCCTAAAGTGTCCAAAAAATTTGGATTAGTGTCCCCTTGTTGGAACATGTTTTTATTCCTAATCTTGTTGTCCATTTGTTAGGTAATGTTTCTAAATATCTAATTGGATGGGATCATGTATTCATATCTTCTTTCGAGTGATAATCTCATTGTATAGATGAGTCACCCAACATGAGGATGTGGAGTCATGGGCCTGACCCCATATTATTTCCATTAAAGTGATCACATCTTTGTAGGATTGTAGGACATGGTTAGGAATGGATGTCTTACCACCCATTATTAATAGGATATGCTGAAACAAATCCTTGTTTTTAAAAAGAATATACGCCCATTATAGTTTCAGGGTAGTAATATGAGTCTTAAAATGATTTTTAGATGATATTTTCTACTAGATCTACTAATTGACACTATATTTTCTTAGAGGACTTTATATACAAGAGTATGTATTTATATATGCTTATAGTTTTGAAAGATATTTTAATGAATGAATTGGTATGAATCTATAGAAATACTCATATGATTGATGTTTTCTACCAAATTTCCATTGTAGGATTAATGTTAATGGAGATGAATTTTCATCTCCTCCTAGTTTTCCACCATATTTGTATGGAGGCCTTATTTGGAAGGAAGAAGGATGATGGATTATTCTATATTGTTTGAAAATTTCCCTCCATGTGCCACCCATGGGACCCACGTTTTCATGAATTTTACTTGTGTAGTTGGGTGGTATTCTCTATTGGATGATGATACTAAGGCATACATCATTGATAGTGATGGTTACCAACAAGGTCCCTTGGGAGGGACCCCAATGATCTGTGATTAATTTACTGTAAAGAACATCATCAACCTCCCTAAGGCAATGGAGGAAATCGTTTTCATGTTCTAGGGATAAGATCCTGAAACTATTCTATATAGATACCATATTCATCTAGTTTTGGATTTATGACCATCACTCGGTAGATGGCTGGTGAGGATTCATAATCTCATGGTCCTATCGAGCTGCCTCTAGGGTGGGGAGATTACCATTATGGTGGAACTTTGAAACTGGTGGATTCAAAAAACAATGTTGAAGATGATGGGTAGGATATGACATCTACTTTTTGGTTGAGTAACAAACATATGGAGAGTTCGATGCACATGTATTCAAGATATTATGAGATTCTTATGAATTTAAGAGAGTTTTGGTGAAAAGTGTCTGTAACACATATGGAAAACACACACACAAGAATACCCTCTCAATGTAGTATCTCCCTAAATGAACCAATGAACCATCAATCATTCTATTTCACCTTTTAATATAGATATAGAGAGGGGATTGATGTGTGTTAATACCACCACCTAGGTTAAAGATTCACATCAGGTTCCCCATTCGGTTTTCAATGAGATATGGTCATGGTGTTTTCTAACTGAATAGGAAAAAAAATTTCCATTGTGAACTGAGATGTCTATCCTTTTTATCTTGTAATGGAGATTCCTCAGTTAAATTATTTGACTTTGGTTTCACCATTTTGATTCCAATGAGATATGGTCATGGTGTTGGCCTATACGATGAGAACTAGAATGAAAGAATCATGGAATCCCTTTATAATTTTGTTGATTGTGTGGGTTTGAATGCCACAAAATAATTAATATTGGGTTCACCATTCTTATCTCGCACCTGATTATGACTGGTCATTTTCAAACTGGGTTTGTTTGTGGAATTGGAAACATCCAACGGTTATCATATTTGTGATAATTCATGGAACTACTTTCCAAAGGAAAGTGCTCGTTGGGTAACATGGAATATTATACACAAGAACACACATTGGTTGAGAGGATGTGATGTCGGTATCATCACACCCTATTGGGGAACTATTTCTTATTCTTATAATTTCCTATAGATTTAATATATGTTGTTAAATACTTTACCCACTCCCAAGACTGACATGGATCAACATAAATGAATGATAAATTTTGAACATGAAGGGGTTCAAAATCATATGTATGTATCCTAGGTTCTACATGAAGGATACTTTTTCATACAGTGATAATATATTATTTGGTTATTCATTATGACAATTCTATTTTTAATCCACACAGTGGGGCACTCTAGAAGTTATTTTCATCTTCGGAGACAGAAGTTGTTTTTTCATTGAGATCAAAATCAAATGATAATATTGTAATATATCCTTGTGAACAGAATCAAAACCCATATAGTTTAGTTCAACTTAATAGGAAAAATAACCTTTTAAGGTCCTGTGGTGATGAACCAACCATTTAGTTTTACATCATATGGTATGGATGTCCAGGAGAAGGCTGCTAGACCAAGGATGGTGTGGGACTTATGCTAAGGAATCCCAAAAAATCAAGGAGATATTTTTTCCCCCAGGTGGGGGCATTATCTTATAGAGGATATGAACCTATATGGATGGTGATGAATGGGAACCGGAAGGAATGGGGCCCTCCAAGTGGGATATGACCCTACGTGAATT
The DNA here is from genome assembly GCA_963277665.1 of Viscum album. NCBI lineage: Eukaryota > Viridiplantae > Streptophyta > Magnoliopsida > Santalales > Viscaceae > Viscum > Viscum album. The sequence continues at coordinate 1,469,372,085 of OY728132.1, forward strand.
GTTTCCTAGAGAATAAAAGGGTTAATATGGGTGTAGGTCTTAGATCTTAGGGATACTTCTAAAATATCCCATTTAGTTGAAAATAAAACCCAATTTAGTTTAGAATGGGCTAGATATTACACTTATAGAGGAGGGGAATTTTAATTTGGATGGGTTTTACATTGAATTAGAGTCCCATGTCGTGGGAACTATGACGAACATTAAAACTCATGGTGTTTTGTGGGTTTTTGTTAGAACTTAAACTTGGAAGTATTCAATGTTGAGGTTTGGGATTTTGATGATTTCATGATGACTAATAACATCTATGCCTATGTGAGTTATTCTAAATTTGATAAATAAGAGTAAGTGGTAGATTTGATGATCACATGATCCACATTGTATGCAGGGGGAAACGGTCTGGGCCTGAAGGGAGTGGAAAAGGAAAGGTATTTGACAAGACCATCCCCTCCAATCATTATAATGTAGATTAGATAATAGGATAAAGAGTTATGACACCCACATGAAAGTCTAGGCTATTACACTAGGAGAAATTAACTACCTCTTATTTTAGAGAGGATGAGAGAAGGATCCAATACTGTCCCTCATAAAAGGAAAAGTCCATTAGTCCCTCTCAATACCTTGAATGGATAAGTTCATGTGAGCACCTTTGATGTTGTGATCACCTCCATGTTCGAGAATCTTTTCACCATGAGAATGTATACTTGAAAACATTCCATGGGTTTTCCTTGTGATGGAGGACAACAACAAAACTCCTCTTTCCATGGGTTTATAGATTCGAGAGGACACACTCATTCTTCCAATGATCTGATCATACATATCTAGTGGATCTAGAAGAGGCCTTGAAATAATACCATTATAATGGTTTGTGGAGGGGACAGAGTGAAGACTTATGGTACAAAAGAGGGAGGTGATTGTAGATGGGGAGTAGAAGACTCTAGGATTTCCCATTTCTTATAGCATGTTCTTATATGAGACGAGGTTCCCTCTGCATAGCATGATGCTATATGGGTAAGGGGAATGTTCATGTAGCATTTTTCTATATGGACCTCGTTTCTATCCACATAGTATATTTCTATATGAAGATAGGTTTCTCTTGTGTAGCATGTTACTATGTGTGTTCAACTTCCACCTTCGTAGTGTTTTTGTATGGAGAAAGGGTTTCTCCAATAAAGAGTTTTTCTATGTAGTGTGCTAGACCCAAAAAAGGGACATCTGTTTATGCATCACAGAATGGTGTCCACAAAGGGGTCTTAGTTTTATGGACAATTGGATGAATTTATTTTCTAATTAATCTTATTTGGTGGGTTTACCTAATATTAATTGATAGCTTCCCCCAATTATCTTGTGGGTATCTACTCTTGTGTCCCTGCATCCTTTGTTTTTATCCTCCACTTATTCTCAGTTCTCCTTTTCTAATTTTATATATTTACAGAGGAACCAAATATTGGGATGACTGGTCTTCCATGATGCTACATTTTTAGGATCTTAAACAGGGAACCATGACCTGCGAATGATTTAATTTATGAGAGGTTGATAAGACTGTCAGTTCCCATGAATGATTTTCAATCAAGGGGTTAGTCATTCATGGTGTGTGAAAATAATTTTCTAATCCTACTAATGACTTGGATTCATTTTTGTGGGTCAGAGGTACAATATTACCCCATGAAAGATTTCATTCATGGGATTCCTCACAGAGTGGTGGAACTCCATGTGGATCCATGGTTTGTGAAGTGATTTTTACTTAATATGATCAATCCTTCCTTTGAGGATTCACTCCATTTGAACATTTTCTACAAATTCTTCTCTAGATTTTTTATTTTTGTTTTCCAAATTCATTGATTCTTTTCTCCTTACATGTAGAGTTTTCAGGTCCCAACAATCCTACTTTTCAACTTTAATTTAGTCATTACTTACTATCCCATTCTAATATTCATTTAATTTTTTAATTTACCCAATTATGCAATTACGATTCACATACAATGTTATTTTATTCCTTTTTTTAATTTAAAACTGCATCCATCATATTCTGGCATATAATGTGCATACCACACAAAATCCTATGTTATAGTCCTAATATATCTCTAATCTTAATAAAATACCACATAATAACTAAAAAACATGTTACTTATTGCATACTATGGGATAAATTACAATAAAATACCTCTAAAACTTCATAGACTCCCAACATTTAGACATACCTATATATTTTGATAACACACCCACATAGATTCCCATTACTTTTAAAAAGGTCACACACCATATCCTTTAATAAAAAAAATCCCACTAAGAAAGAACAAAATACCGCTTCCTCTTCTTATAAAGTACAATTTAACAACTTCTCACCATCCAACCTGATACCCAAGGACATAGGAATCTAGAGTGGGTAAATATTCCACTTGATTTTAATTGCACCTAATGAGACAAGGCTCAGAGAGAGAAATGCCAACACCTCATTTATTAACTTATGGTTATATCAATACCTCGATTAAGTATCCGATGAGAACCATGTAGAGAAGAGCCCCTAACTACAAAAGTACCATGATTTCCAACCATCCTCCAAACCCACTTTGAGGTAATAACATGATAAAAATGATATAATATATTGATTCCTCAAAAACACCTATTATACTAATTGTTTCATTTTTCATGATCATAAATAATAATTCCATATTATCATCCCCCCTTCTAAATACTATATTAATATCAATAACTAATTATATATTTTCATCATCATGTTATAATTAAGAAATTCATAAAAACATATATACAACATAATCAATGTTAAATAATATAAACAATTAATGAAACTAGTCTATATGATCGTCTCTTCATATTTAGTTCTTAACCAAGTGATTAAATTTTTTGTATCAACTTTTATATCAATGAGAAACATGGAATGATAATATTTACCTGAAGAGAAAATTTTAAAAAGAGAAGAGAAATAATTTAATACAATGTCTTGATAAATCTACAATATTGTGGAAGTAAATAAGAGGAAAAATTATAAAAAAATCCAATTTCCCCAGATACGGAATTCATCTCTATTTTTATGAAAATGATGAAAAATATATAAGGTATAAAGAATCACTGAGTAGCCCCTTCCCCTATACAAATGTTTCCTCACCTTTCTTGGGAGAAGATAGTCATGTACATAAGGGAAGAAGAAGTATAAAATATACTTTTTCCATGACCAAATCAACATCACAACGCTTGAGATAAGAGATAAAAATACATCAGTGATGTATAATAATACAATATCCTCTCACCTTAGGTCCAATTTGTATCTCCACCCCTATATAAAGGGTGAAATATCTACTATGTGATATGAATGTCTCATGGATTATAAAAGGATAATTTTACAATATGTTGTAGTTATATAATAGAGGGACACATATTAATGAATTAAAATTGAATGGTTTTATATAAATAATGTATAATGAAACCAAGGGAAATATTTTTAGGAAGTACTGTATAAGTATTTCAATGGAATAGTTACAAAGATGAAAGGAATTGTATATAGATTATGGATTTTAAAGGGTATCATGGAAGATAAAATAATATTAGGGGAGATAATATCATTAAATGGGATAAAAGAATATTATTCAATATTTAAAACCTCAAATAATAATTCAATGATCACTAAAAATGAATTAGGAAGAGTTATTGATCGAACAACACCCAATACAAGTTGATTTCTGGAATGAAATATACATAGTTATCCATTATTAATATCACAACCAAAAACCTTCAATTGTGAACCAAAACCCTATGTAATTGACTTATGAGATGCAAGAATGAATGAAAATAATGGAAATGGAAAATATTATAGGAAAAAGGGGAAAACACATCCAATCTAGGAGAGATCATCTATGTAAAGTTTTTCCCTAAGATAAACCTATGATGTTAAATATTATTAATGATATTATTAATAATTAAGGTTCAATATAGAATGGATAGATATCAATGGTAAGAGAAAGAGAGCTAAATTTATTATAAAATCCAAATATGAAAAAAAATACACGGGCCATGTGATTTTAACACTTTTTTTTCACTTCTTTGGATCTTCCCCGTCATGAGACTCATCATCCTACACTTCATAACAAATGAGTAACAAGGATTCATATAAATATGGATGGGGGGTATAAAATATATTATTTCCATACACCCTTTGGAAGATAACTATATTAGTTCATACTACTATAGAATAGGTCATGTCAAAATCCTAAAAATCTAGAGATGACCATTACAAAGTGCACTCTTTCCCAAACATGAACCTTAGAAACCACATGATATAAAGCTTGTTTTAGATTCTAACTAGACAAACCCCGACCTTCTTTCATAAAAACCAAGCTGGGTACTCTCCCAACACCTTTGGCACCTAAAAAATATAATCTAAAGGATTAAGAAAACACTAACCAATAAAAAAGTGATATTTAAATTTTTATGAATTTTATAGAAGAATTATTTTAATTTTTAAAGGAGTAATTTTTTAATATTTAATATAAAATGGGTTTTCTGAAAAAATTTACATATATATAATGATTTAAAGTTTTTTAAATAAGATAAAATATTTAAAATATTTAAAAATTGTAAATTTTAATAAGAATAATTTTTTATTAAAGAAATTTATAAATAAGAAGTATTTTTTAAAATGAAAAATGGAATTGGTTTTATTTTTAAACAAAAAGAAGTATTTTTTTTAAGGAAAAAATGGTTTTAATTGGAATATTTTTGGTTATATGTCAAAAAATTTTAAAAAGTTATTATTTAGAGAAAAGGAATTATTAAAACCAAATAAATTTTCTCCAAGAATTTCTTTTTAATGAATTTTTTAATTTCTAATTAGAAATGAAAAATTGATTTATTTTGATGAAAAATTGAATTATTTGTTTAATTTTATATTTTTAAGGATGAAATTAATTATTAAATTTTATCTTCGAAAATGTGGGTTTTCAAAAAAAAGGAGATTTCTATGTTTTTTGAGGGAAAAGTTACTTTTATATGGCTTTCAAATTGATTAATAAATTTTAACTAATTGTTTTTTGATATTTTATTATTTATATTTAAAAGAAAATGTGTTATAGAAAAATATATTTCTTTCTTTTTTTATTGAAAAATGATAAATTATAGTTTAAGTTTTATTAATTTTACAAATTAAAAAATAGTTTTTATTTAAAAGTTTAATTTTCTACATTTTTTAAAATATAATTGTAATTTTTTTAAAGATGTTTTTTAAAATCTATAATGGTAATTTTTTTAATTTTTTAAGGAATTTTATTTCATGTCTTATGGAATTTTTATAGCTTTTATACATTTTGAATATAACATAATATTTTTTGAAAATTTTAATATAAAATCGTTTTTATATTTTTATTATGAAAATAAATTTTTTCTTTTTAACCAAATATAGTTTTCAATAATTTTTTTGGAATAATAGGATTATATTTTATTTCTTTAAAAATATTAAATTATTTTAAAATAAACAATATTGTTTTTTAATGAATTTTTAATGAATATATTTGTTATTTTTTCAAACTAAAATTTCGATTTATAAAAATAAGTGTGTTCTTTTCGTTTTTCTGAATAATTAAAAATTTATATTATTTTAAATTAAAATTAAAGGTAAAAAAATGTATATAATGTTTATATTATTATGTCACTCCATATATAAAATTGGGGTATACTAGATGGGTCTAGATTTTTAGTGCATGAATTCATTTTCATGTTGCGGTAGTTGGAGTTGGAAGAGGAAAATAGAAAGTGGAGTTTGATGTCAATTTCTTCCTGATGAAAAAGTCATGTCACAATTTCATAATTACATCATAATTAGTTATAGGGGTAGATATTTTCTAATCCAATATTGTAACTAATGTAAGAATTCATTATTGGTCATTACAGCTTAGGTATTACACCATGGTTTCCATCATTTCAACATTTTATAACAAATTATTCTCTAAAGCAGTGTAAGAATAGTCTTAGTATCATGGATAACAATTAAAGGTTCTTGGTTTGGATGTAGTTTTCAAGTGTGCATTTAATGGGGTTTTTCAATAAATTATATTAATATCTATTATTTTGGGATGAATTTTGGATAGATTATAGTTAAAAATGGATAGTGGTTATGGAAATGGAGGGTAAGGAATAGGTTGCACCATAAATGTTGCATCAACCCTTTGACCTAGTGAATTACGATATAATGATTTATATTACAACATAATGAAAATTTATATCATTAAAATTAAAAATTTGGTGGATTTAAATTTATGTGGGGATATTAGGGTTTTTTTGCAATTATTTTTTAATTTCTAGTTCAGTAGATATTTTTACATTATAATGCATGTCATTATACTATGAATTTTATTTCTTCTTTTTATTTATAAATTCAGCAGGTTTTACTACTCTTAATAAATTTCTTATATTATTTTATGAATCTCTAAAGAAATATAATTTTCCTAGATTTCCTAGAGTTTTAATTTATTTACATTTTAGTTTCATAATTTAATGTGGTTAAATACACAAGAATCAAGGTAATATTTCCTTTAATATTAATTCTTCTATCTCCATTATACTTCCTTAGGGGATTGTGATCATGGTTGATAGAGGATTGAATATATAATTGGTAGTTTCTAGATTATTTTTGGGTTTATTATTGGGACATAGACATGTGAGTACCAAGATCCTCGCTTTAATGATTTGGTGATTCAAGCATTGATTACGATTGGTGATTCAAGGAACCATATAACTATTTTAATTTTGTTACTATATAATTTTTCTACATTATTTTTATTTGGTTATACGAATGATATATTTTAATTTTATAAAATTATTTGAAACTAGGAGTTCATGATTGTTTATAGTGTGTGTGATAATTTAAATAAATTATACATGATCTCTCTAGTATATATTTTTTGAAATAGGTGTATTGATTTTGATCATGTGGTATTATTATATAGAGGATGAAATATAATTTGGTTGGTGTTTTTTAGTTTCATAAATGTATATAGATTTTGATATAAAAAAATTATCAGAGATATATTTCCCAAGATTTATAAATATAATGAATAATATAAATTAATCATTTTGAAATTGTGAGGATATATTTTCGTTTTCATTTTTCTTTTCTAGAACCCATATTATATTGTCGGTAAGGGTTGAAATAAGTATATTACTTAAATTGGAAATCTATACTGTGAACTATTCGACTAAATTTAGCAGTGAATGTGTTAATGTGTTATGTGAACAAGTGTGGAAATAATAGGTATATGATGGAGATAGTGTGTTGGATGGATTGGTTACAGAGGTAACTTGATATGATATGGAACCTAGGATGGGATTTTGAGAAATTATATATTATTATATGTTTAATTATTTCTCATCCACCACAACCCATGTAAAATTGCATAATTTATTTCTATAAAATGATTCAAGTAATTTATAAACCCATAACATCCAAGACATTGTTGAAATGGATGAATAACTACCCCATCCCTCTCTCCTCAATCCAAACATAATAGTTCAAAATGTTATGGTATGTTTTTGAAATGGAATTAATAGCAGTTACAATATCTGGTCAAAATAGTTGTGGTATGTGGTTAAAGTGTGTAGTTGTGGTAAAAAATTTCGTTTGTGGTAGTGGTAGGAGGTTGTGGTTTTTTAATGTTAGGAGGTGTGAGAGTTACAAGACATATTTCATTGGGACATGAGGAAAACTAGATGAGTGGAAATCTTGATGAAGTATAAATCAAGTATTATATTCTCCTAATTTATTATATTTTTATTTTATAAGGATTTTTAATTAAACATATTGGGAGATAGATTATAAATTACCATGGATGTAATTTTAAATACTGTCACTTTTTACTCAAAAAATATTTATTATATATCTTCTACAATATCATATGAATCATTAGGGAGGAACATATTTAGTGTAATTAAATTATTAACTCTACCTCTACATACTATTTTAACCATTTTCAAGATAGTATTGGAGAAAATGATAGACATTACTAGATTATGCTGCAGTGATTAGTTTATTATTCATGAGCCAATATTTTTTTAAAAGATTTATTATTAACTTGGTTTAATTTTTGAGTTTTATGTTCATTTAATTCAAATGAAATTATATAAATAATTATATTATTCTATAGCTATTATAAATTTTACGTCTACGGTTACTGACATTGAATGGTGGATTCAATTTATTTCATCTATTAAAGGGGGTAACAATCCCATATTTAATTTATATATATTAGTAAATAGTATATAATCCATGGAATTTTGGAGATGATACTTAATAGAAACATATATGTTAACGTCTAACCTAGTAGGGCTTCTTGTATATGTTTTTCATGAACAAGTGGTATTAGTGTTATAGTTTCATATATGATATATTTCTGAGTAAACACTTGAAAGGATGAATAAGTTTGATAGAGAGACAATATGTTTTGAATATAGCTGGTGATGTATGATAGGGATAAATTCTAAGATGTATATGTACCATACAATCCGATGTAGGGACTCTTACAATCTCTTTCACAAGATTAAGAAAGGGTTTCCTAATTACATGGTAGAAAATTTGATTATATATATGAATTATCCTTTTTTTCATATGCGGTTGAATTTATAAGAAATTTCAAATTAATTAAAATTAATTAAATTAAATTATAATAAATTGACCCCATAAAATGAGCTTAAAAGTTTTAATATCCATATATTAACATGGATGGTAGATGAGGAACTCATTTAGTTTTGTTTGGTGAGGTATAAAAAGGTGATCTTTAAATTCAGTGATTTATTAACTTGGAGGACGGTGATTCATCGAGTAAGATATTTTATAAGTATCAATGATAGATATTTTTAGGCTATGATGGATCTATATCTGATAAAAAGGTTAATGTATTTATTGAGGAGGTAGAGGATACCTTTTAGATAATTTTAGCAAGGTATGAAAATTGAATTGTTTTATTAGTCAACTTTTTGAATGATATAACATAATAGTGGTGGAACTTTTATCATGGAGATCATGATGCTTCATATGTCTTATAGGATAAGTTTTGGAGCTAGTTCAAGACATAGTGCTTGTCCTTGATGCGTTGAGCTGTATAGTATTATGAATTTTTATCTTTCCAGTTAGAGAATTTAATTGTGAAATTGTTCTGGGTGTTGTTATTGAACCTCCTATATTATTATTCTGGTATTCTATTGAATGAAGAGTAAAGTGAATAGAATTTTGAGGAGGATTTACATCCATATATTGTTCATTAAGTCGTCATTTTTTAACAACATATTTAGATTTAGTCACAAATACTGAGATAATTAATATATATTTAGTTAAAAAATAATCAATTCAATAATAAATTCATTATATATTCTCTAGGAGTGGAGTAATAAGTATGATTTATAATATTTCAAGGTATTTAGGGTTTTCACCTATGAGGAATCAATTTTATACCTCATTATATCATTTCATTGGTTCTTGTAGTTTGTGGAACCCTACTAGAAACACAAGAATTGTGTGTCATTTCTATATCTTACATAAAAATGGTATTTTATGTGTACAATTTCTTTTGTTAATTTAGAGATTATTATTTGATAGCTGATAGAACTCGATAGTGTCAAAAATAGTTACCTATTCAGAACTTATTAGTAGTTTTCATATCATTTGGCCTCTAAACCAAAGTATATATAGGACCATTGTTGTGCATTCTCTTCCTATAGGTACTGAAAATATGTGTGGAAGAGGTGTTGGATAAAATCAAGGGATATGAGATGATGTTTCTGGACTTATACCACTATTCATGATAGAAAATTAAAACACTAGGAAAACTGAATATCATTCTAAGAACTACATATTTATATTCTACCATGACTTATAGATTTTCTAAAAAAAATATATTCTCACTCCATCAATGCATCTACTTTATAAAAAGTGTTGGATATTTATTAGATAGGGTTCCTAGTCTATTAGTGTTAACTACACTAGTTATGGTTAGTCTATATTTATAGAGGTCTATCAGGGGTGTAAGCTATCAATTTGGAATAATCAATTTATTGGTATGTTATTTTCATAACAATTATAACCATACTTGTTATCCTTATAATTGGTTAATTATACTCATTGTATTCCCTCATTATATTAAATCTTATAAGTTAGTTTTTTATGATTTGTAAGGTGTGTCCATGATGTTATATTGGAGAAAAGTTTCAATAGATTTATTTTATAATCTCAATCCATCTTAAATTATAGTTAGTACGGTTGTAATTTTTCTTGGAGGAAGTACAAGAAAATGTGTTTCTTAGATTTGTGGAAGTGCTCCAAAATGTTTTTCCTGAAGTGGTTGTGACAACACCCCCTCGATGTGAGATCAAGATCATGATTGAGTTGTATTAATGTGTTTATTATATTTATATATCTTCTTATAGGATGGTGCCTTTATATTTATGGGTGTTTTGAATTTAAATAAATGATATATTGTATAATGGGTTTATCTAACCCAATGTGTCTCCATGGGAAGCTCTTTAATTGTTTACATAGAATTTTCAAGATGCATTATAACATTTCATATAGTATAACCAATTAAGCAAGGTGATAATATAGAATTTGTTTCTACTCATTAGGATTAATTACATGTTTAATCAATTTATGTGGTTTAGGTGTGCTACAATTTTTTTTATATATTAATAGTATTATCAAAAGCAAGTGAATGAGGAATTTATCTATAAGACTACCTTTTGTAGTCACTATGGGATTTTGTTCATGGTGATTCATGTATAAGTAATGAATGTTTAGTAATTAGTTATATGATATATGGATTTTTTGTTATATGAGCTTATGTATGAGTTCATCATTATGTTTATTAATGATATCCAAGCATATTTCTGCACAGAGTACAATTAATTTACTAATATTGTGTAATTTTTAACTAGTAAAATAAATTAATATATTATAAAAAATTCTCAAATATAAAATTTTAGCCGATATAAAAACATATTTTTACTCATTAAATTGACAATCAATACTCAATAAAGTTAGAAACATATAATCAACAAGATGTAATTTTTCAGTAAAAAATTATTTTTGTACACATCATTTATTATAATTTAAAAGGAAATATTGTAGTATTTATAAGGTTAATTTGATTAAATAGGGTCTAAATTAATATTAATTAAAAAATAATCGTTGTTTATTATATATTTATACTAAACCATATATTACAATGGTGAAATATACTTACCATGATATAAAAAATGAAAAAAAATAAATGATTTAATAACTTGAAACATGTTTAAAACATATGTGAATGTGATTATTAGAGTATTTATAGACCTTATATCACCCCCAAATCCATTATTTATCACTTTTATAACATCCAAATCCTAATTTTTGGAATTCCATTATTGAAAAATAATAGGGGATCACAAAAGTGGCCAAATCTTCACTTATAAAAGGGGATCACATAAATCCTCCACAAATTACAAATCATATTTGAAATTTCCTGAAAACCCTTGAAAATTTTATACTCCTATGAGTACCTTGTACAACAAAAATCCCCTCAATACTTTATAATAAATCATAATCCCTTCATTTCAAAAAAAGTCTTAAATGAGAAACTTTAACCTCCCTACATGAGTAATACTTAATCCTTAAATTTTTTCTCTTAATATAATTCATCCAAATATTTTATAACCATGAAAATATTATAGAATACGAATGTTTAATATTTGGAAATTTTTTTACACTATTAGAATGAATCTTTTCTACATTCCTCCAAAACCATTAAAAAAATGAAGAGGTCGTTATGAATTTGTGTGGACTACCACCTCCATGAACAAAAAGTTCTATTTTTATTAAACTCAATACATTGATGGAATAAAATAGTTATTTAATGAAAAATATAATATAATTATAACATTATTATATGTATTATTATTAAATGATAATTATTTTCCTTTTAAATCCCCTACCATTCTATAAAAAATGAATGAATATTGATATATAATTTTATAAATTTTATGATAATGGAATATTAAATGATAAAAAACCCTATAATTATGGATATTATCATGTTATTTTACAACACATTTTATCATAGTCGACATACCAAAAGTTTTTTTTATTAATTGACCGAACAACCTCAAATAACTTACATAAGAAAAACCTATATTATAAATTAATAGTATAAGATAATGGATGGTCCATAATAAATGAAATATAGTTGATGAATGTTCTGAATAAGTTGTATAATAAACATAATTTAATTACTGTGGAAGTTAATCACATGAACAGATAAAATTAGGATCGATATAAGGTTTTATGCTAACTTCATTTTCTTCCCTTGAGTTACAAAATTTCGTATTGAGATCTATTATTCCAAGTTTGATTTATTATATCCAATAAATACTTTTTATTGTATATCATCATTTTTATGATTATCTATAATTTTTACTTATAACCTAATTATCATATGAATCATACCTCAAAGATTATGTAACTTGAAAGGGGTTTCTTGGCATCAAATCAAATTTATGGAAATGTTCTTAATTTTATAAACAAATTTATTTCTATATATTGAATAAAAAACCTATGTTTTACTTAATAACATAAATTATCTTTAATGGTGTTTTAATTTTAGTTTCTATAAATTTTCCATTCAATGGTTTTGATTTTGATGATACTCAAGTCAATAGTGTTCATTGTGTCAAATTTCAATTCATTGACACACGATTAAGTTATACACCAAGGTTTATATTTTATAGTTTACATAATACCCCATTTATATTTAATATCAATATTATCTCATTATTTGTGGTATTTAATGTTATCATTTAAATTATATACCTCAAGGGTTTTCAATTTGAATGTTTCCAATGGCTTGGCTATTATTTGTTTTTTATTTTATATTCCACGATACATGTTTGATATTAAACACCATATTTCCTTTTATACGGTTTATTCACTATCTGATTTCCTTCAATTGTAATTAATATCTTTAATTTCATTATATTTGAATTTCATGTTATCCCTATCCGGTTCTTTTCATTATTTTAGTATTGGGATTTGATTTATATTCACCATTTTCCCCATTTTTGGTGTATATAACAATTTATTGATCAACTTTTATTTACTCTCATACTAGTTTCTTTTGGGGTATTAAAGTATCAAAAATCAATCAAGATATTTATCTTTCCAACTAAATCTATTTTATAGGAATTATTTTTCTTCTAATTTATTTCCTCTATGAACATTCTATATTTCATTTCTTTGAATAAATGGTGTTCACTTAGATAACATACATTGATTGATTAGAGAAATTATTTATATAAGTATATACCAATTTCTCTATATGGTGTTAGCATGAGGGAAGCTTTCATAAAAATCTGATTAATTTATTTATTAATAAATAATGAAAATTCATGTACTTTTTGTTGAGATAATGTTTTTAATTTTTTACCTCGTAATGTTGATTATGTATTTTATAAAAATACACCTCCTTTTTCTGGATGGATCATATTAATTTATTAAAAGGAAATGTATTGGAATTTTGTATGGTGGAATCTCAATACAGATGTTTATTTATCACTAAGTAATGTTTATTATGCATTGAATTGATATTTATATCATTCACATAGTTATTTCATTTGAATTATATATGTTTCAGGTGGAGATTATATCATAGAACCACTTGATGATTCAGTTGGTCTCAATAGATAAATGGTTTATATATTTGGTGTGCTTCAAATCAATAAAAGTATGATATCTTGGTTTTTATATTTATTGAAATAATATTTTCAGGGTTGTGGCCTTAATATCATGCATTATATCTTGGGTGGGGACTTGATAGAAAAATATTTCCATAATTATACATTAAATCATAATAAATTCAGATATTATTTTCTATTTAATTATTAATATTATTAAAAATTTATTTGTTTCATGCTCATATGATCAGGTATAATGACTAATTTGATTATCATTTTTCTTCTACCATATTATTCAATTATATATTTTTGTTTTATAGCTTATAATATAAATTTTCTTTTACTAAGTGTTTGAGTTAACCCTTGTACCATTTCCATTTCCTTAGGTTATTAATAAAACCATTCCACTTGATATGTCCTAAAGATCATTATTTTTGGAGATTTCTGTGGGAAATGTTTAGGACTCATTAAATATAAACTACATTACTATATAGTGAAAAAATATCCATTTGATGGAAATGTGTACAGACCCCTAATTTTATCCATCTAATTTTCCTTTTTATAATTTTGTCAACTTTAGTAAAAAAATATACTTTACATGAACCAAATGATAAAACCAAATATATTTTATTATATTATTTCAATCATTGAATTTATTGAATAAAAATTTCCATTATAATTTCAAATATTGCAATGGGATAAAAATAGATAATAAGGAAACCAAAATATTACAATGTGGATTTGCATGATCCTTAAGAAGAAGAAAACTCATGAAAAATAATGTAAAAATGACATAGGATGTTAGTAATGCAATATAAATTTGAAAATGAAAAAATATATAAACTTTAGAGACAATGGATATTAATGAAAAATGAATTAAATATGAGGAGCTTATAGATTTTAGGGAACCCATATGACCGTTACAAATAAGACCGTTGAAATAATAATCTTATTGTAGGAATAGTATCATAACCATTAGAATAGTAATATGATAGTTAATAATAGTAGACATATCAATAGAGTAGTAACCCCACCTGTAGAGGTGTCAAATAATATCTAGTTATCTTATAAAATAAAAATATGGTACATTTACAAGATGATAAAAATATATAATTAATAAAAAAATTATAAAATAAGTGTTCATAATTTTATATAACATTAATGATTTACAATAATTTTTTTTTAAAAAATAATTTCTTAAAATAATTTTTTTTTACATAACATGGGTTAATAAATTAATATTATTTTTAATTATAAGGATAGGATACATTTATCATACCAAAATTAATTTTTCCTATGGTCTTAAAATCAAACATAATAATAAAATTGGCATTTTTTTAAAAGATGAGGATTTTATTTTAAAAGTAAATTTTTCTTATATATAAAATTATTTTCATGAAATAGAATAAATTTTTTAGTCTACTTTTTGAAGAATTTTTAGCTTGATTTTTGGGTAATTTTCTAAAATAATTGAGCTTTTGATGAATTGTAAAATACAGTAAATTACATAATTTAAAATTATAAGTTAAATAAATGAATTTATATTTCATGGATGATGTAAGAAACCATTATTTATAAATAAAATAATCCATTTACTATATATAGTGACACATATTAATAATATTTAGAGTATTAATCTTAAATAATAAACTCATGTGTAAATTATTCAAAAACACCCACTCCACCCATTATAAATACAACCCCTTATAACCACACCAGATAAGCCATTAATGTTTCCAATATTCTACCCATTTAAATTTTCAAACCTATCCCTCACGTCCGTTTTCTTCTAGTTTCACCATAAAACCAATTCCATGTTTTATAAGGGGTTCTTTAAAGAGGTGAAATTCTAGAGGTAACACTTTCAAACTACCTCTTTTAATTTATTATATTATCCTCTCCTAACCTACCCTATCCAACATGGAATTGTAACTCTAGTATCATATATATAATGTAATTATATTTTTTTCAATTTAATACCCATAAAAAAATCCCCTCCTACCACATTTTATTCTTAAAATGAAACATCATCCGTAACATGTTGGTTCACCGCCTTCGTAGATGACAAGTTTTCATTTCCCATTACCACTTTCATGGAAGGTTCCAATTCACTTATAATTTTTAAAAATGACATGAATATTTATATTTTATATTTTCTCATATTATATATATGTAATAGATCCCCAATATTCGATAAAATAAAACTAGTCCTCGATGGTCAATAAAACCATTAAAATGAATGATGAAAATAACATTTACATTTTATAAAATCAACCATATATCTAAAAAAATGATATTTGGAAAAATTAAAAGTTATGTAAGGTCATTTATAAAATCTCATTTGAATTATTTTGTTTTATTACCCTTTTAAAATATCTTCTACAACTATCCACAAATGATCCAATCGTGAAACCGTGAAACAAAAGCACCAGGAACAACAAAATTAAATAGTGTACCACTTTAGATGATTATAAATGAACATAACAAAATTATAATATATGATATATATATTTTTTTAATTTTAATTAATGAATATAATTTGATTATATTGGATGTTATTTTCTTATGTAGAACAAAGTTTGACATCTAGAAAGGGATGTCTCCAAACCACCATTTTTCTTTGGGTTCTGAACTATTTCTCTATATAACTCACTTTTATCTCCCTTACATATTATAAATTAATTATAAATTATGTATATATTTATATTACATATATAAGACAACTTATAACTTCCTTTTAATGGGTAATAAAATTAATATGTTTAATTATTCAAATTCCATTGTTTTATACCTAATCAATGACTCCCTTTTGGGCTGCACATAGGAATATAGATGTTATGATGGATGTTCATAGAATAAATCCAATGGAATGGATAATAATTTACTCCCCTCAAAAATAATATAAGGGATTATAGAGTAACCCTTTTCCATTATGGGACTTTTTCTCTCATGTGATATTCTCTTGGAAGTTATCCTTAACTCATTTTTAAGTCATGTTTCATGTGTCTACAACTTCCTTATGTTTCCATGATCGTATGATTCCAGGTTCCATATATTATTTATTCATGTGACTATTTAGGTTTAATTCCACTTATTCTATTATTTTTTCCTTATCACTTAAATGATATGCTTTATTTACATGTCTATTCCTTTATAATTCTTTATTACTCACACCTTTATTTATGTATTCCATAGGTTATCCTTTATAGTTTTAAGAGCTTGAAGGAATTTTAGGAGATCATTATGGATAAAAAAATAAATATGTTATGTTTTAGTTTATTTTTATGTATTATGAACCTATTCATACAAATACAGTTGGCCTCATGATGTTTTGGTTGTATTTAAATGGATATTTATGTTTAAATATTGTAATAAAATCTATAAAAGGTTTGTGTGGTTATAGTTGGTATCAAAAAAAGGTCTGGTTATTTTTGGGGATTATTACTAGAATAGTTAGTGAGAAGCCTATGGATATATATAAAGACATTCCTAATTATAGAAAAATACCCTATAATTTTGGGGAATCTTAGAGTGAGTGGTTTCCAAGAAAATATATCCATTTTTTGGATACTACAATTGGATGTGGATATGGAACAAATGTAAATAAGGGAAATAGCCCCAAATACTACATACTGAGTTATAATCCATTGAGATCTAGTTCATGAAAACGGGCCTTGATGCACACCAGGTTTGACACTCCAAGGGGACACGCTTTTCAAATTCAAAATACTCTTTATAAACCATTAGGGAGGAAATGAACAAATGGATAGTTTATAAAACCAAATTTAAAAATTATAATAGATAATATAGATTTGAATTAATATACTCATAGATTTATATATAATTTTAATTCATAAGTAATTCCTTCTTTGTTCTCAGTTTCCCTTTTATACATTTACTAGTTAAAGTATTCTCATCCCATTTTGTTTTACTTTATAGTTAATTGTGATATATAGGAAGACTCATGAAAAAAACTGATTTGATAGGAAAGATGATGATTATCCTAATGACATGCATTTCCTAATGAGAACATGAATTCAAAACTTCATAGTAGTTCTATATCAACTAGCTCAAGTTATGAGTAATAACATTGAAAATTTGTAATTACCTAATACAATTAAGAAATACCAGGTCATATTCGATCCCTTTATATGAAAAAGGCCTCCTCTGTTTAGTTGATATTATTATCCCCTCATTACAAAATAATGGATTAAGTCCATCGAGATGATATTGACTATACTCCAATACACAGAAAAAAATAATGTTTTTCATTACATTTATCGCACAGGGGGAAGTCAATCAGTGGTGTATTCTAATGAAGAATATGATGTATGAAGAGGATATTAATTCAATGGAGTGGGAAGAATTCAAAAAAATATTTTTTGACAAATATTTTACCTAAACTACATATCTTAAAATAGAGATGATGTTCCTAAGACTGATGAAAAAGGTAGATAAGTTTATCTGGGCATATAAGGAAAACATCACCAGGGTTTCATAGTACACCTCTAGCAATTTCATGAACACAGAATTCAAGGAGGACCTATTCTTTAGTGAAATAAAGATGAGTCTATGAAAATAAGTTGCGATTTGAGACTTTGATAACTATGTAAAGGTTGTCCATTCTGCCTATAAAGTTGAGATAGATATTGGTGACACTTATTGGTCTCATGGGTCAGGGACAATAAGTATAAGATTTTGTTTACATTAGGTGGATAAATGTATAAAAATATTAGTTGGAATAAAACCCAACATCCCACTTGTCAAAAATGTGGGAAGAAGCATCCTGAAAACTATCTCAAGGGGACCCATATATTATTCAAATGTGGAAATTATGGGAGTCAAAACAATAAATGTTATGGAGAGAAGAAGAAACCCACCAATGTGATAGAGGAAAGGATGGGTCATATGAAAAAAAACATTCTATAGTGTAGTGTTTCAATATTAAGGAACACATGTATTGTGTGATCCAATTTCCTAAGACAAGGGTTGTTAGGGATAATCAACAACAACAACCTTAAGGTCCAAGAAAGAAAGAAGGTCATATACTATCACTAAAACTATTGTGGAACCCAAAAATGATGTAGTGTTAGGTAAATTTTTTATTTATTCATGAATATAAATTCACTTTTTGATCATGTTTCTACACATTCATTCATATCTTGCATGTTTAGTACAACTATTCAAACAACTCCTCAAAACAAGGGGGTCGACAAATCTATGAGAACGAAAAATAGGGATATTATTTCATTCCATGTATAAAACTCCTACATAATAAATGTTTTTGAATTATAACTCTAAAGAAATATTTTCTTACATTATTTAGGGTATTTTGTTTCTATATTTTACATGGACTGGATATCCTTATATAAACACAACATCAACTATTTGGAATGCAATATAACTATTCGCATCCCTGTTCATCCTTTAATTCTGTATAAGTGTAAGGAAGAGGATGGATATTCTTTTTAATATTCTTCATAAGTGTGGATATTCCTTTCGATAATGAATATTTATCCCAAATGATTTAGAAAAGGAGAGATTTATTCTTGAAGAAATTATCATTGTGAGAGATTACGAAGATGTTTTTCCAAAAGTGTTTCCTGTAATTCTTACTGAATGAGAGGTGGAGTTCACAATCATATTTCAATATGAAATTCTATCTATATCAAATAATAATTATAGAATGAACACTTATTAGACATAAGAAATGAAGTAGTTGTAACCAGAGAATTCAGAAAAGGGTTTTATAGGCCAGAGTGATTCACCGTGGGGTTTGCCAGTCCTCTTCATCAAGAATGAGGATGGGTCAATTCTCCTATATATTGATTATCATGAACTCAAAAAAAATCATGATAAAGAACAAGTATCCCCTACCACAAATATTTGACACATTCAGTCAATTATATGTGCCCCATTATTTCTATAATGTAGAACTTTGGTCAGGAAACCAATAATTAAAGGTCAATATAGAAGATATTCCCCAGACTTACTTTTGAATAAGGTAGAGACACTATGAGTTCATATTGATTCCCTTTAGAGTCATAAATTATCTATAAATTTTTATGGACTTGATGTATGGGGTTTTTAGAAACTACCTTGACTAAATTGTGGTAGTCTTTACAGATGACATTCTGATATACTTCAAACATATGGATGATAATGAGGATCATTTGAATACTGTGAATAAATCCCTGAGAAAAGAGAATATATATGAAATGTATAGTAAATGCGAGTTCTCATGAGATTAATTATCATTCATGGGTATTTTCATCACATGAAATGGGATATATTTAGAGCATTCTAAGATAAATTCAATTGAGTAGTGGATTAAACCAACATTTGTGTCTAAGATACATAGTTTCATTAGGCTTACTGGGTACTATTGATGATTTTTGATAAACATATCCTAATTTGAAAACCATATAACCAAGATGAAACAAAATGTGGTTAATTAATAGACCAAGAAGTAAGCATAAATATTCAATGATTTGAAAAAACCATAACACTTCACTAGTCCTCACACTACCATCAAGTAGGGATCTTTTAGTGGTATACAGTAATGCTTAAAAGAAGGGATTTGTCTATGTTTAAACTCATAAAGATAATGTGATATCGTATTTTTCAAGGCAGTTGAAGTTTCATCAGAATCACCACCAAAAAAATGGTCTTTAATTGGATGTAGTCATCTTCACATTAAAAACATGGATGAATTATCAATATTGGGGGGGGGGAGTATGAAAAATATATAAACAAAAAAATGCCTCAAGAATATATTTATAGAGAAAGGGATTAATATGTTCTATCATAGATGGTTATAGATGATTAAGAACTATGAATTCTCAATCAACTACTATTAAGGCAATTAAAATAAAGTGTAAGATGCTCCATGTAGAAAGGGTCATGTAACCTTCTCAATGTTGGGAATTGAGAATGATTCAATATTCATATAAATTCAAAGGATAATCATGGTAATCATTAAGGGAGGATAATCATATTTACATTATCAAATTATTTATTATCCATCCATTTTGGAGAAGATAAAGGACACTGAACAGATGATGTAGAAATTCTGAGTAATGTGGAAACTACCAGAAAAGGGAATAATCAGAGTTCAAAATTGATGAATAATGAGTTGTAAGATTTTGTTCACGACTATTTGAACCATAAAATATCGAAATAAATAAGGATATATTGTATGATTTACCTAGATCGGCCTTATCTATCAAACCTGGGAGAAAAAATATGTATTGAGATCATTGAGAGAACTATTGGTGGGATAATATAAAGAAATAGATAATAAAATTAAGGTCAAAATGGACGAATTATTAGAAAGTAAAGGATTTAATGACAAATTCTAAGGGGATGATTCAACCATTACATATACCTACATTGAAAAGGAAAAATTCACTAGGATATTTGTCACCAGTATTATGAAGAAACTAGGAGGA
The DNA here is from genome assembly GCA_963277665.1 of Viscum album. Lineage (NCBI taxonomy): Eukaryota > Viridiplantae > Streptophyta > Magnoliopsida > Santalales > Viscaceae > Viscum > Viscum album. Next base: position 1,469,393,234 of record OY728132.1, read on the forward strand.
AATAATTCTATATGGGTTATAATGGGTCATCTTATAAAGACTACTCACTTAATTGAAATTTATGAGGACTTATCACCTGATAAAAATTAAAGGATATACATCATAGAAGTGGTGTGGCTTCATGGAACAACATTATTAACTACACGCAATTAATATTTGAGATTTACCTCCATATTCATGAAGAGTCCCCAACATGCCCTAAAGACTGAGTTAAATTTCAGGACAACCTATCACCCACAAAAATATTTCCAATCTATGCAGACTATTTTTGAATTACTGGACTTGGATGCCACATAACTGTTTCCCAAAGCCTGATGAGCCACATGGCCTCACGTTCATTTCTATTAATTCTAGAGTCTACTGACTACTAGTGAGGGCCTAGGTTGTGTTCATGGGGAGGCTATACCCTCATTACCAAATTTTTTCATAGTGGGTGAATTTAAACAATGTGATAAATATAGGAATAAATATATGTAAAAATAAGGAAAATCATAACATAAATGTAAAGACCCGTAAAATTCAAGGAATTTCTTTTTCTTAATTTTCTTGGGAATTTTACAAGATCGCAGTTTCTGACGGCACCTGATTCCGAGGCCCGGTGTGACTGGAATCATTTTCCAAAGTTTGGCTCGGGTATGTTCAGTAAACGAATGAGTAGGCTTTTCTAACTTTTGATGCGGTGCTCGTAATCAAATTCTGAGGGCACCGATGGAATCGCAGTGCCGATATTTGCTTAGAATTTCCATTTCCGGAGTTGCGTTTTCTCGGGTGTGTTTTGTAATTTTTTTGGGGGTTAAGTTAAGAAATAAAATAAAAGTGGTGTGACACTTTATTTTATTTCACTTAAAGCCACTTAAGCTAAGTTTAGCAGATAAGGTGGAACCCACAATATCCTACTCACTTGGTAGGATATTTGTGAAGTGGGGCCCGCACGAGCCCCACTGTTTATTCCCTCCTAAGTAATGCACCCGCAACCCCCTTTTTAATTAAATTCAACCTAGCGTTTATTAGGGTTAAAACGCCTCTTTAAATGGGCAGTTAAGTCGTTACAATTAATTCATTTAATTAATTGTACGTTTCTTATCTTTGAATTTCAAATTGTTGGAATGGGAATAAAATAAGACCAACGCTAGGTTTGTTGAGGGGATTTGGAGAAACTCTAGAGCTTGAATATCTTCATCCTCCTTCGCGAAGAACGTGAAGAACGCGAAGATCGCCGACCTCTGACGAAGGGTGACGAAGAATGCCCAACCCTCAGAGATCGACGATGCGACACTTCTTCCGCGACGTTCCTTCCCCCGCGACAATCTTTGATCAACAACTTATTGAGGTAGGGGGTTGCAGTTCTTTTAATTCTTTGTGAATTATATCCTCGACATGGTTTCTTTTGGTGCATCTTAAATCTGTGTGATTTTAAATCCTCGGAGTTTGACTACGCAACGCCGTGTACCGCGATGACAGCGACACCCCTTCCGCGACGCGACGATCCTCTTCTTCCACGATGGTTGATTCCACGATGAACTCACGTTCGATGAAAACATTGAGGTAGGGGTTTGATTCATTTAAATCTTTGTGATTTATACTCACGGCGTGTGATTAAATATTTGTTGGAAGACTTTTAAAACCACTAACGCAGTGGCTGCGGACCAACGAACAAGTCCGAACCCACCTCCCCTTAGTTCTTGGTGTGCGGAATGGCGGACAATGATGAAGTAGGTTCCACGGGCGATGTGAGGTCCTCACAGCGAAGGACGGGCCCTGGGAGGGCCATTGGCGAAGACGGAATGCATTTCCGACCACCAGAACTCGTCCGGTGGTCCACGAAGCAGCCCGCTGGCGCATCGCCGGGAGGAGCCGCCCCGACCGAAGCCGCGGCGGCAGGGCACGGTCCCACGACCACGCGAGACCGGAAGCGACGGGACACGGCAGTCGGCCGCGTCCGCTGGAAAGGGAGGCCCACGGGGGCCGCGGTCTCTCCACGCGGGGGCAGCGCGCCCCCCGCCCGTGTCGCTCGGCCGTAACGGCCGAGCCGACCCACTAGCCACCCGAACAACGCCAGCTGGGTCGCGCCCAGGCTGGGCCCGGCTAGGTCGCGCCCCGCCGGGTCGGTCCGGGCCCAGACCCCCCATTTTCGGACCACTTTCGGTCGTTTGCCCATATCATAGGCTATAGACCTCCGATAGACGCACCGTTAGCGAAGTAGCGATCCTTGGATCGAGACATTCGTTTCGATATATTACACTCATGGTTTCTGAGTACTTTGGGTTCAGTCGGGTTGGTTCGTACACGAAACCAACCGGGCCCTCGGAGCGGAAACGCTCATAACTTGAGCTCCGGATGTCAGATTGACGTACCATCAACTTTGCTGGGTTCCTCTTAGTGAGACGGATCTTTTGGATTACTCCGCTCGAGGTTTGGACGCAGGTGGAGTACGGTCGGGTTGGTTTTGACTTAAAAACCAACCGGGCCCCTGGGACAAAAAAGCCAACAACTTCCAGACCGGGCGTCCGACTGACGCGTCGTCTGTGATGTTGAGTTCCTGTTGAAGATACAGAACTTTTGGATACATCAACTCTGGACTATGTGTCAGTTGATGTATCAGCCTCTCTGCTCATCGATCGGACCCTCCGAAATGAGCTTGCTGTGTGCGGGAACCCTAGAGCTGGCTGCGACTGTGACTTCGACGACAACGACTATACAGAGATCCTCAGTTGATTCGAAGACGACGACTACAACACTCAGCGATCCTACGTGGATCAGTGCTACAGATCTTGTGTGGGTCCGATCCTGTGTGAGTCAATGCTCAGCGGTCCTGTGTGGGCCATCGCCTACAGATCCTATGTGGGTTCGATCCTGTGTGGGTCATTGCGGGGGTTAGTACCTATCGATCCTTTGTGGGTCCGACGATTTAGATGAATCAGTGGCTATATCTGATCATCTCTATCGTCATACGAAGAAGTATACATGTGTGATCTGATTCCTGATTTTCTTTCCTTTGTGGATTGTGTTGTGCTATCCTGTGTGGATTACGTTGTGATTTCCTGTGTGGACTCGGTTGTTCTTGGGCTCGGAGACTAGAGAGAACTGGAATTGGTGACTTAGGTATATGTATGGGCATATACCTGAGCAGTGTCGGATGTTACTTCGTGATTGTATCATTCCTTTGTGGATTATCCTTTTTGGATTCTAGGAGACCTTCGGGGGTCTCGGGGTCCCCACTAAGTGTCTTATACTTACCCCTGCACGGGCTATGCCCGCACTACGTTGTGTTGGTTGCAGACGACGGAAATCGCTGATCGTGGTTGAGGCTTGCGGAGCAGGACGGTACCTGGAGGTGGACCACTGGGCGGGACGTACTCGAAGCAGACAGTTGGACCTGAGGAGCTGTGGAGGCTATCTATACTCACCCATCAGGTGGGACTTCCAGTGGACGGCTCGACGTTGTGGCTTTACTTTCAGTTGTTGTTTTCCCTTTCGAGTTGTACTTTACTTTCAGTTTGGGTTTGTATTCTGGCTGACTTACTTTTCCACACTTACTGTTGTACCTAGCTTTACTTAGTGTTTACTTCTTCTGCTTGCTTGCTCTGTGGTGTTTGGTGACTTTACAAAGGAAATTCCTTCCCCTTTTTAGCGGGATTTACGCCTTGGTGCTAGTCGCCAGCCCCTGGCCTATGGAAGGCGGGCTTGGGGTAGTCACGACATGATCCCTGAGGACGGGTCGTGACAAATTGGTATCAGAGGATTTAGGTTCTACTGCAGAACTTGGGACTCTGATCTTTTTCTATGTGAAGCAATAATGTTAAGTGTATTGAGTATGGTTATCGGTCCAGGGAGTCTAGTGTTGGTGCGGCGGCCGACATATTCGTACACCAGGACCCTGGCATCTGATTTCCGACTTAATGCACGAAAACATTGATTGCATGGGTGTTTCATGTTTTCTTGGTTATTACTTTGTGTCAGATCAGCAGGTATACTGTTCTGACCATGGCGCACCAGTCTCTTTTCAGGATGGCCCCACGACCACAGCCAGCTAGGGTTCCAAGAGTTGCGCGTGACGACAACCCACCGAGCGACGAGGCCTTGGTACATGGCCCTTTTACAGCTGAGGCACGAGCGATACCTCTACCCGCCGAGCCACCGATGCTTCCAGCCCCAGCCGCTGAGGATGCACATCACCTTAGTGCTCTGCACGAGTTTTAGCGCCAGCGACCACCTAGGTTCCGCGGGGAGACGGACCCCCAGGCAGCCGAGGACTGGTTGGAGGTAGTTGTTCGGGTTTTTAGGTTAGTGAAGACACCGGTAGACCTCATGGTGAACCTCGCAGCGAGCCTACTGCACACGGCAGCAGGAAGATGGTGTAGCGTGAAGCTCCAGGTGCACGATGAGGCATCTCTCCTCTGGACGGACTTTGAGAGCCTCTTCCGCTTGGAGTTCGTCCCAGCCACCCTCCGTGCGGTGCGCATCCAGGGGCTTTTACAGCTGCGTCAGGGCAGCTTGATGGTTGCCCATTACTCGGCGAGATTTACTGATCTCTCGCGGTACTCGACAGACCTGGTACAGGACCCATTCTTCTGGGCCCAAACCTTTGAGCATGGATTGATGCATGAGATCAGGGCATCGCTGATCTCCCACAACATTCCGACTCAGGCAGGGGTACTGGAGCGATCCCTTCTGATTGAGAGCTTTCTTGCTGAGTCTACATCAGCGACGAGACCCACCACAGGGCGGCATGTAGCAGAGTCTTCTACAGCAGGCAGTCGATGAATGACTAATGGGTCCAGGCAGACCAGACCCTCAGGCAGACGACCTCAGGACACTGGCTCAGCAGTGCGGGGCACACAGTGCAGAGCCAGTCTTTCGAGAGGCAGACAGTGCTACGCATGCGGCGGGCAGGGCCACCTGGCTCGTGACTGCCCGACCCACCGTGCGGAGGAGCAGCAGACGGTTGAGGGACCACCCATGCAGAGACAGAGGGTCGACCGTGGCGGTCCGCAGGGAGTAGGAGGACGAGGCAGAGGAGCTAGCCGAGCAGCAAGTGGTGGGCGACGCTTTGAGGCTCTACCACCACCACCACTAGAAGGTCCACCCCGACCACAGGGAGCTGGTGGGCAGAGACAGGCACAGCTCCAGGCAGTGGAGCCCTACGACCAAGGTGCGCTCGAGATGATTCGAGGTACTATATATGTCTATTCCACCCTTGCTGCAGTTCTTATAGACACATGAGCGAGTCATTCTTTCATAGCCGCTGCCCTTGTTCGGAGCTCAAAGATTCCGACAGAACCATTGGCTCTATCCTTACGGCTAGAGACTCCTACGAGAGCAGACTCGATGATTACGCACTGGTGTCGGCAGTGTGAGCTTACTCTAGGAGGCGAGAGCTTCGGCTGTGATCTTCTTGTAGCAGCGTCGAGGCCTTACGACGTCATCTTGGGCATGGATTGGTTATCTACAGTCCATGCTCAGATTGACTGTATTAGGTGCAAGGTGCAATGTGTGTGCACCAACGGGAGCAGGTTCACCTTCACCAGCGAGATGGGAGCATTCACAACACAGTATGGACTCTCGCAGAGGAGAGGACAACCCATCACTCATTAGTTGGCTAGCCTCATCCTAGGAGCAGTTGACATGCAGAGTCCTAGTTTTCCTGCAGTGGTGGGTCAGTATGCGGACGTCTTTCCTGACGACGTTCCAGGAATACCTCCTCGCAGAGAGGTAGAATTTTATATTGACCTGTACCCCGGGATAGCCCCGATATCCACCCCAGCATATCGGATGGCTCCCGCCTAGCTTCGAGAGCTACGAGTACAGTTGGAGGACTTGCAGGGAAAGGGATTCATTCGACCCAGTGTTTCACCCTAGGCTTCCCCGATATTGTTCACCAAGAAGGAGGACGGGAGCTTGCGACTTTGTGTCGACTATCGTCGCCTGAACCCGGTGACAGTGAGGAACAAGTATACGCTACCGAGGATTTATGACCTCTTCGATCAGCTCAAGGGAGCGCGGTGGTTCTCGAAGATAGACCTCAGGTCAGGCTATCATCAGCTCAGAGTTCGGGATGAGGACGTGCAGAAGACGGCCTTCAGATGTCGGTATGGCCACTATGAGTTCTTGGTTATGCCTTTCGGCATAACCAATTCTCCCATAGTGTTCATGGGCCTCATGAACAGGATCTTTCAGCCATACCTCGATCGATTTGTCGTGGTCTTCATCGACGACATTTTGATATACTCGACGACTGAGGAGCACGCCTACCACTTGAAGGTTGTGCTGGACACACTCTGAGAGCACCAGATTTATGGTAAGCTCTCGAAGTGTAAGTTCTGGATACGTGAGGTCCACTTCATGGGCCACATCATCTCTGAGGTGGGATTTGCGGTGGATCCCGCGAAGATCGAGACAGTGCTAGCTTGGGAGCCACCCAGGAGCGTGACAGAGGTGTGGAGTTCCTTGGGACTAGCCAGATACTATCAGGGATTTGTGCCAGACTTCTCCAGAGTTGCATAACACTCTTAGATTTGACAAAGAAGGGGAATCCCTTTGTGTGGTCAGACAGATGTCAGTAGAGCTTCCAGGAGCTGAGACAGAGATTGACCAGCACACCTATCTTGAGGTTTCTGGAGGAGGGGGTAGGGTACATACTCTACTGCGATGCATCAGGGACCAGACTCGGATGTGCCCTGATGCAGGAGTGGGTAGTTATCGCCTATGGATCACGTCAGTTGAGGATGCATGAGCAGAACTACGCTACCCATGACCTGGAGTTAGAAGCAGTGGTCTTCGCTCTAAAGACATGGCGACACTATCTAATGGGCGAGCGGTTTACAGTATTTTCTGACCATCAGAGTATCAGGTACATCTTCTCTCAGAAGGACCTGAACCTGAGACAGCGGCGATGGATCGAGTTCCTCCAGGACTATGACTTTGAGATAGTCTATACTCCTGGTAAGGGGAACGTAGTAGCCGATGCTCTTAGTAGGAGGACGGGCATTCAGCTACTTGAGGAGGCGACAGAGCAGCTAGACGCTTTGCAGATATCCTTCATGGATAGAGACGGAGTAGCCTTCCTTCAGTCACTCACAGTCACTCCTCCACTACTGCAGTGGGTCAGAGTGGCACAGCGTGGGGATGCCAACTGTGAGACGCGGCATGCACAGATATCCTTAGGACAAGCACCTGATGGTTTCTCCTTTGGAGCAGAGCACGACGTCATTTTCAGAGGACTTACCTTGGTACCAGTTGATTTATGGGAGGAGGTGCTGAGAGAGTTTCACACTTCCCTTTAGGAGGTACATCCTGGAGTAGCGAAGATGTACCGGGTTCTCAAACGACAACACTGGTTGTCAGGCCTGAAGAAGGTTGTGGCAGAGTTCGTTTCTCGATGCCTCACCTGACAGCAGGTGAAGGCAGAGCACCAAGTACCAGAAGGCTTGGTACAGCCCTTGGAGGTCCTGGAGTGGAAGTGGGACAGAATATCTATGGACATCATGACTAGACTTCCACGCACTTCTAGAGGTAATGACTCCATTTGGGTGATTTTCAACCTTCTCACCATGTCGGCACACTTCTTACCAATCAGAGAGAAGGGCTCAGTGGAGATCTTGGGACGTCTCAACTTTCAAGAGATTGTACGGCTTCACCGTGTGCCATCATCTATCGTCTCCGATCGAGATGCTCTCTTTACTTCCCGGCTTTGGAAGGGGTTTCAGGAGGCGTTCGGGACGCAGCTACGTGTGAGCACCTCCTTCCACCCTCAAACGGATGGTCAGATAGAGAGGACCATTCAGACACTCGAGGGCATGCTTCGCCCATGTGTCCTCGACTTTGGTCGCAGTTGGGAGGACCACCTACCCTTGATGGAGTTCGCTTACAACAACAGATACCCCTCCACCATCGAGATGGCACCATACGAGGTGTTGTACGACCGACCTTGCAGATCTCCTTTGTGCTGGACAGACCCTGGGGAGTCGGCACTTGTGGGACCAGAGATGGTCCAGGCCATGACAGAGCAGGTCCAGGTCATCCAGGAGTGGATGAGGACAGCTCAAAGCAGGCAGAAGTCTTATGCTGACAGGAGGCGGAGACCTCTAGAGTTCATGGATGGAGACCACGTCTTCTTGCGGGTCTCACCTCGACGTGGATTACGGAGATTTGGTCGAGGCGGAAAGTTGTCTCCACGCTTCATCGGACCATTACAGGTCCTCAGTAGGATTGGCGAGGTGGCTTATCACCTGGCTCTACCACCTCAGTTGCACTGGGTGCACGACGTCTTCCAAATATCTCAGCTGAGGAGATACGTGCACGACCCGACGCATATCATTGACCATGAGGAGATGGACGTTGATGATGGGGCGACTTTTGCGGAGGTCCCGGTGGAGATTGAGGATCAATAGGAGTGGGTCCTACATGGATGGTCGATTCCTCTAGTGCACATCATATGGCAGCACGTAAACCTCCAGGAGAGAATTTGGGAGCGGGAGGCTCAGATGTATGCTCAGTACCCACATTTGTTTCCCTAGTTTTTGATGTATCTTTACGGGGACATAAAGCCCTGAGGTTGGAGTGATGTAAAGACCCATAAAATTCAAGGAATTTTTTCCTTCTTAATTTTCTTGGGAATTTTACATGAACACAGTTTCTGACGGCACCTAATTCCGAGGCCCGGTGTGCCCGGAATCATTTTCCAATGTTTGGCTCGGGTACGTTCAGTGAACGAACGAGCGGGCTTTTCTAACTTTTGAACCGTTGCTCGGAATCAAATTCCGAGGGCACCGATGGAATCTCATCGCCGGTATTTGCTTAGAATTTCCCTTTCTGGAGTGGCGTTTGCTCGGGTGTGTTTTTTATTTTTTTTTGGTTATGTTAAGAAATTAAATAAAAGTGGTGTGACACTTTATTTTATTTCACTTAAAGCCCCTTAAGCTAAGTTAAGCGGATAAGGTGGAACCCACAATATCCTAACCACTTGGTAGGATTTTTATGAGGTGGGGCCCGCACAAGCCCCACCGTTTCTTCCCTCCTAAGTAACGCACCCGCAACCCCCATTTTTAGTTAAAGTCAACAGTTCGTTTATTTGGGTTAAGAAACGCCTCTTTAAATGGGCAGTTAAGTTGTTACAATTAATTCATTAATTAAATGTACGTTTCTTATCTTTGAATTTCAAATTGTTGGCATGGGAATAAAGTAAGACCAACGTTAGGTTTATTGAGAGGATTTGGAGAAACTCTAAAGCTTGAAGATCTTCATCCTCCTTCGCGAAGAATGTGAAGAATGTAAAGAACGTGAAGAACGCCGACCTCTGACGAAGGGTGACGAAGAACGCCGAACCCTTGGAGATCGACAACGTGACACTTCTTCCGCGACGTTCCTTCCCTCGTGACAATCTTCGATCAACAAACGATTGAGGTAGGGGGTTGCGGTTATTTTAATTCATTGTGAATTATATCCTCGACATGGTTTCTTTTGGTGCATCTTAAATCTGTGTGATTTTAAATCCTCGGAGTTTGACTACGCAACGCCGTGTACCGCGATGACAGCGACGCCCCTTCCGCGACGCGACGAACCACTTCTTCCACGACGGTTGATTCCACGACGAACTCACGTTCGACGACAACGTTGGGGTATGGGTTTGATTCATTTAAATCTTTGTGATTTATACCCGCGACGTGTGATTAAATATTTGTTGGAAGACTTTTAAAACCGCTTACGCGGTGGGTGCGGACCAACGAACAAGTCTGAACCCACCGCCCTTTCCTTCTTGGCGTGTGGAACGGAGGATGATGATGAAGCAGGCCGCACATGCGTTGTGAGGTCCTCGCAGTGAAGGACGGGCCCCAGGAGGGCCATTGGCGAAGACAACATGCATTTCCGACCACCAGAAGTCGTCTGGTGGTCCGCAGAGCAGCCCGCCGGCGCGACGCCGGGAAAAGCCGCCGCGACTGAAGCCGCGACGGCAGGGCGCGGTCCCATGAACGCGTGGGACCGGAGGCGATGAGATGTGGCAGCCGGCCGTGTCTGATGGCAAGGGCGGCCCCACGTGGGTCTGTGGTCTGTCCACACGGGGGCAGTGCGCCCCCCGGCCGCGTCGCTCGGCTGTAACGGCCGAACCGACCCGCTGGCCACCTGGCCAACGCCAGTCGTGTCGCGCCCAGGCCAGGCCAGGCCACGCAGGCCGGGCCGTGTCGTGCCCAGCCAGGTCGGACCCGGACCCGGGTCGGGCCGACCCAGGGGGGTTGGGCCGGGTCAGTCGGAGCCCAGACCCCCCGTTTTCGGACACCTTTCGGTATTTTGCCCGTATCTTGGGCTATGGACCTCCGATCTACGCACCGTCAGCGGAGATGTGATCCTTGGTTCAATACGGTCATTTAGATATATTACACTCAAGGTTTCAGAGTACTTTGGTTTCAGTCGTGTTGGTTTGTACACGAAACCAACAGGGCCCTCGGAGCGGAAACACTCATAACATGAGCTACGAATGTCCGATTGACGTACCATCAACTTTTCTGGGTTCCTCTTAGTGAGACGGATCTTTTTTCTTACTCCAATCAAGGTTTGGACGCAGGTTCAGTACGGTAGGGTTCGTTATGACTTAAAAAACAATTGGGCCCCTAGGAAGAAAAAGCCAATAACTTCCAGACTGGGCGTCCGATTGACACGCCGTCTGTGACGTTGAGTTCCTGTTGACGATACAGAACTTTTGGATACATCAACTCTGGAATATGTGTCAATTGATGTATCAGTCTCTCAGCTCGTGGAGCGGACCATCTGAAACGAGCTTGTTGTGTGCGGGAACCCTAGAGCTGGCTGCGACTGCGACTTCGACGACGACGACTATACAGAGATCCTCAGTGGATTTGACGGCGACGACTACAATACTCAGCGATCCTACATGGATCAGTGCTATAGATCCTGTGTGGGTCCGATCCTGTGTGGGTCCGATCCTGTGTGGGTCAGCGCTTAGCGGTCCTGTGTGGGCCAGCACCTACAGATCCTGTGTGGGTCCGATTCTGTGTGGGTCTTTGCGGGGGTTAGTTACCTATTGATCCTGTGTGGGTCAGATCCTTTGTGGGTCATTGCGGGGGTTAGTACCTATCGATCCTTTGTGGGTATGACGACATAGATGAATCAGTGGTTATATCTGATCATCTCTCTCATCATACGAAGAAGTATACCTGTGTGAGCTGATTCCTATTTTTCTTTCCTTTGTGGATTGTGTTGTGCTATCCTGTGTGGATTACGTTGTGATTTCCTGTGTGGACTGGGTTGTGCATGGGCTCAGAGACTGGAGCGAACTGGAATTGGTGACTTAGGTATATGTATGTGCATATACCTGAGCAGTGTCAGATGTTACTTCGTGATTGTATCTTTCCTTTGTGGATTATCCTTTGTGGATTCTGGGAGACCTTCGGGGGTCTTGGGGTCCCTACTGAGTGGCTTATACTCAACCCTGCATGGGCTATGCCTGCACTATGTTGTGTTGGTTGCATATGACGGACAACGCTGATCGTGGTTGAGGCTTGTGGAGTAGGACGGTACCTAGAGGTGGACCACTAGGGGGGACGTACTCAGTGTGGATGGTTGGACCTGAGGAGCTGTGGAGGCTATCCATACTCACCCTCCAGGTGGGACTTCCAGTGGGCGGCTCGACATTGAGGCTTTACTTTCAGTTGTTGTTTTCCCTTTCGAGTTGTACTTTACTTTCAGTTTGGGTTTGTATTCTAGCCCACTTACTTTTCTGCACTCACTATTGTATCCAGCTTTACTTAGTGTTTACTTCTTCTGATTTCTTGCTCTGTGGTGTTTGTTTACTTTACAAAGGCAATGCCTTCCCTTTTTAGCGGTATTTATGCCTTGGTGCTAGTCACCAGCCCCTAGGCTATGGAAGGTGGGCTTGGGGTAGTCACGGCACGATCCCCGAGGATGGGTCATAACAATAAAGACAACAATAATAAAAAATAAAATAACTGGAATGATATTCAACAAAAAATAATGATATGGCATGTACTAGAAAGCTGGAAAACATGGATACAAAAAATATGCATGAAATGTCCCACAAAGTATAAAGGAAGGCAAATAATGTCCCAAGCATCCCAAGCTCCAACTACGTCATCCTCTATCAAGATTTATACTAAACAGTAAGGAAGAAAATTTTTTAAGCCATGCACTTCCCTTTTTCAACACCTGAAACCATGTAATCTTCCCCAGGTACCAATCGAAGCTTGGGGGTGAGATCAATATAAGTGGGTCACCACCAAAGGTGTCTATCACATCTGATATGTGTAATGGAAATGTAATAGCATGAAAGCAATCATATATATAGTAAATAAGTAAAATGAAAATAATTCTTATGTACCTACTTTATCCCTAGTATGGTATCTCAATATGTCAAAAATTTATTATTTTATTATTAACAATTTATAAATAAGTCACATGTTAGCTATAGAAAAGTTTCCATGTTGTAACTAGTAATCCTAGAAATATATTTAATAGTGAACTCCCAAGGTAATAACTAAGGTGATGTAGCCCTCAAGGGTCTACAAATTTGTAATAATTGTATCCTAGCCTGGGTAAGAATGTAATATAAGGAGCATAGTGTAGGGAATTCCACAATGAGGTGCCTACCAAATCCATGTTTATCTTCCAAGGTAAATCGGGGCTAAGAAGATATTGGGCCCTATGAACTATAACCATGGAAACTACTTGTCAATGCTAGATCCAAGGAGTGTATCCACGGAATCCTGTAATAATATTTAAGGGATCCTAAGGTGTCATATAGGGCATCCAAATAATAGACAAGGATTAGGATATAGGTGGTTCTCAACCAAAGAAAGTTATATCCTTGAATAGAAATGGGGTTCTCAAGTGATAATGGCAATATCTGATAAAAAATACAAGGTGTTTTTGAGTTAGGACATTATTATTTGACTATGAAGTCATGTAATATGTTTTTTGTTCAAGCCTTTCCATTCATTAGGGTGATAAGGTCAATTAGCCTGAAACTGTTGGTTCAAGCCTTACCTTTAATTACTATGATAAGGTTAAGTAGCATAAAACCATTTAGTTTATCCATTTAAAGAATATTAAATAATTATGTTTCATTATTATACCTTCCATTATTGTGGTAAGGGGTTCTACAGACATGCAACCTATCAATCATTCACATTTAACTAGGTCAAGTCACACACTCAATATACATGCCAATTTCCATTTCAAATTTAAATAACACTTGAAGCACTTTTCATAGGTAGGTCAAGTTGTATGAATACTTTGTACTTTCCATTGTGAAATTAATGATATAAACAAGCCATTTAAAATTGAAAATCTTACCCGTAGAGTGGTCTAGCTGAGGCACACCCAAACGGTGGCACAAACATGTCAAAACACTAAACAAAAAATATGGAATAACTTTAGACATGGAAATTATGGAGTTGTAGGTGAAACCACTAACAAATATTCACATACATGGAAATACCATAACCATATGGTTCTAAAGATTATAAGAATTTCATATAAATTCTATATATGGAACCTGATAAAATCGGTGTGCCCCACATGATAAATCATAAATCAATGAACTTTATGGATGAGTTGTAGACCACCCAACTTAGGCTTGCATGACTCTTACCCTCTAGTATTTTCCCTTGATTTGGCATATATTAGAGTAGATCATAGAAAAATAGAAAAACTCTCAAACTTGATAACTCAGTTGAGAGCAAGAGAGATGGAGAACAGCTCAAGAGGACTCGAGCACTTACAGCTGCACATCCAACATGATGAACATAAGCTTAATCAGACCCCAGATGAAGGATATCTATTCATTCATACCTTAGATAATAAAATGGCTTCAAAATGAGAAAAATTTTGGATAATCACACTGGAAATTTTTATTAGGTAAGAAGTGATGGCTTAATAAATCATTAAAGGAATTTTGACATGTTTCCAAAAAAATTTCCTATGCACAGTTTGTTCATATGGTTTAACAACATGTGTGAACATCATTAGTAGTTTTCTGAGTAGAGGGGAGCATTTCATGGATAGGTTGCATGACCATGAACAACCACATGAAGTGGATCTATCCAGAAATTTCAATATGCATGGTTATCCAAACCATGCAACAACCACACGCTAACCAGGTGACATGTCTAATATTCCCCAAAAGATAGGTTTTGGGATCCAAAATTTATCTGGGCACCCCTGAGACATTTAGTAAACCAAAATGCACCCAACAAAGGTCTAAAGTATAGATTTATACTGAAATGTAATGGATACACACCAGAGTGAATCATTGGGATCTTAAAAGTTTCCCGCTTCAAATAAATCATCCCTAAGTTCATTTTCCAAGGTTAGAGAAACATTGTTTGAGAACAACTCAATCCATTGGGCATGTAAGTCATCTTACCTCTCCCCTGTACTTAGTTGATCTACCATAACACCAATACAAGAGGGAAAAAATGTCCTCAGAGAGCCTTTGAACTTCAGTCAGCGATGCATAGGGATACTCCTCAAAGGCAACATAAACATCTAACTCAACTTCATTGATATTAAAGTAATGAGATAGATCAGGATGACACTGGAAAAGATGTGAAACATGAAAGACTTTGTGCATTGAATGATACCTCTGAAGTAGTATCAACCGATAGGTTATCATCCCGACTCTCTTTAAGATGTCAATCAGTCCTATAAAATGAGGCAACAACTTTTCCTAATTTTGTAACCATTTATGACCTAACCTAGATGGTACCTGAAATAAAAACAAGATCCTTGACCTCGAAATCAAGAGTTCCTCAATGACAATCGATATAAGATTTTTGTCTGGACTAAGAATCACACATAAACTTTCTGATTATTCGAACCTACTCTAAAGTCTCTTGAATGAGACGAGTAAATAGTCGGGCCACCTCACCTACCTCCAGCTTTCATACGGGTGAACAGATCGACCTACCGTATAAGGCCTCAAAAGGATCCGTCTGAATTTTCACCTGAAAGAATTTATTATAAGAGAAACCGATGAGATGGATATGAATATGCCAAGAACCACTAAAATCAAGGATAGAAGCTCAGAACATATCCTCTAGAACCTATATTTTCTATTCTAAATTTCCATTGTTTTGATGTTGAAAAAATGTTCTTAGAAGCAATTGTGTTCCAATAGCCTTCTGCAATCCCTACGATAACTGTGATGTAAAATCGGTAGCCCTATCTGAAATGATAGTACGAGGAACCCTGTGGAGTTGTATGATATCGCATACATAGAGTCTTCCTATCTCATAAATTGAGGAAGTCTCCAAAATATGAATGAATATGTATGATTTTTTAGCTATAAATGACTTCCCAGATAGCATCGCTACCCCTCAACAACCTACGTAAGCTGACTACAAAGTCAATAGAAACATCTTCCAATTTACATTTCAAGATTGTAAGCCATTGTGACAATCCTAAAGGTCTCTAGTGATTAGCCTTAACCTGTTGATAGGTGGAACACCGAGTGATAAAGCATTATATCTGATGTTTCTTCCCAGAACACCAATAGTGGCATTGCATATCTCGATACATCATGGAGATTCTAGGATGAACTACCCACAATGAGGTGTGAGAAACTTTCATCAACTCCTGTCTCATATCAGTATGAACCATGATACATCCACATAGAAGCATGATTTCATCTATATCCACAAACCAATCTAGAGGCGGGTTATCTCCAAATATACTCTCATCGAAAACTAAGCCGTTGGAATATGAATAATATCTACCCTTCACCTTATCAAGGTGGGAATAGGTAACTATCAAGGATGATAGATAAGAGTGATCATTACTACAATGTAACTCTAGATGCTGCTTAGAAATGTGGGACATTAACATCCATTCATCATTGGCTTCATGTACAACTTGTGTTTGAGTTTTCAGACTTAGTGCATCTAAAATTACATTTCCCTTCCCATGCGTATAAGAAAACTAAAAATCAAAATATTTTTGATATTTAACCTATTTCTGATGTATGAGGTTCCTATCACACTGGAAAAAGATAGATTTAAGACCCTTGTGGTCCATGTACACCACAAAGCAGTCACCCAAAAAATAATTTCTCTAGTAACATAAGGCATGGATAACTAATACTAGCTCAAAGCCGTACATGATGTAGTTTCTCTCATGAGGCCTCAACATCCATGATCCATATGCAATGAATTTATCCTCTTGCATCAGCACTGCTTCTTGGATGATGCATGATGCATCATAGAAAATAGTATAACCTACGCTTGGCTCCAGAATTGTCAGAATTTGTGTCGATACAAGCCTTCCATTCATCTCCTGAAAGGATTTCCCACACGCTCCAGACAAAAGGAACATGAAACCCTTCTTTTTAAGGCCAAATAGAGATGAATCATGGGGAGAAAAGTATTATATGAAATTCCAGTAATATCCATACATACCCAAGAAACACTGTATATTAAACACGTTCTTGGGATAATCCTAGGAAACTGTAACACTAATCTTTTTTGGGTCAAAATATAATACTAGTTCATATATTATATGGCCCAAGAAGTAGAAATTGTCAATCTAAAAGTGGAACATATTAAGCTTTCCATAAATATGATTCTCTCTCAATGTACTTATAATGATCTCAAGATGTTTGGAATAGTCACCACACGTTTGAGATTACACCAATATGTCATCCCAAAAGACCATAACAAATGAGTATAAATAGGAGTGGAAAACCCTATTAATCATAGCCATGGAAATGGTTAGCACATTCATAAGACCTAATGATATAACAAGGTACTCATAAAGACCCTACCTACTATGAAAAGTTGTATGAGGTATGTAAGATGGTCTGAATCACACCAAATGAGAATCCAATTCTCAAGTCAATCTTATAGAAGACTTTTGATCTTCAGAGTTAGTCAAATAAATCATCTATTCAATGAAGTGGATATCGCTTCTTGACCATAAACAAGTTCAACCATATGTAATCCATGAATATAAGTTAGGTTCCATCCACCTTCTTGGTGATATGTATGGGAGAACCCCAATAGGATGTACCTACAAATCCTCTAACAATCACATGATCTCCTGATGCTCTGTTGATGCCATGTTGTTTGAAGGAATGGACACTAGAAGCACTCCTGAAACAATCTCAATTATTAAATTTAACTCTCTCTATAGAGATAATATAGAAAATTCGTTAGGAAGGAAATCCTTTAAATGATCCACTATTGAAGGAAAATCAGATTTTTGTAATCCTTGATCATCCAGGAAGAGATATGTAATCTGGTCAGTCACTACAACTAGCCCATGCTACTTTGGTCCTACTATACTTGCCCAGATATCCCACTCACCATATGTAGATTACTACTTCCCTCTGGTGATGTATACAATACCCTATGATTATTGGAGTCTACAAAATTGTGATGATGAACCAACTGGTCCATCCCAAGTATGACGTCGAAGTCCATTATTTAGAAAACCAAGAGGTTCACATAGAAAGGGTAACTACCTACCCCAAGGGGAAAATCATTTCACTGGTGTATGACCAATGTCCGTACCCCTAACGACGTATCTTGGGGCATTAAACCATAGTGATATTGTATCCATAGTCCTAGACTCTCCACGATAGATACAAAATAAATGTGTTTGAAGAACCTATATCAAATAAATAATACACTGTAGTAGAGGCTTCAAAAATAGTACCCTATACATTAGATGGTCCCGCAACCTAATTCTCGAGTATAGGCTATCGTGCATACAGCAAACCTGATCCACAACCATGTGAAATAGATGGATTACCACGATAAAAAATTCTCAATTGGCATTGTTAGTGATCAGGGGTCTGGCTACCATTGACATGACCTCCTCCTCTACCATACATACCAGTGTTATCCCAATTCCCCACCTGATGAGATGTAAATGAACCCTCTCCTAGAAGTGGAGTTAGTATAGATCCTCTTCCACTAGAAGCTGGTGGAAAGGTCCAATAGAAACACTGTAGCAGACTCATACTATCGCAAGACCGACATTCCCTTGGGTCTCTATCGCATTGAGGTTGATTGTTCCCCCATCTTACACATTGTTGACACACCAAGGATCTATCGAAAAGAGAACTCTGGTTGCCATTGGCCTGATGAGAGACCTTGAGGGAACATTTCCTACCACCAGAAGAACATCTAGCCTACCTTGACACTGTTCCTCTATGCCTAGTAATATTAATATACATCAGGTTTTGCTCAATGATATGAACGTGATTAACTAATAAAGAAAAGGTAAGCAAGAGAAAGGCAATCATCTATATCCCAATGGCATATGAGTGCCCATCCTCAAAGCCTCTAGCATGTGAAAGATAATCACCTTTTATAAGTGGTGGAAAGTGATTCAACTCTATGAAATATAGTGAATAATCCATAACTGAAATAGAACCTTACTAGAGATTCATAACCTCTCTAGCTCTATTATCTCACAATTTTTGATGAATGACCTAATCATAGAAGGCAGTCTAGAAATCAAACCACAACATGCCCGGACGAAGACCGACATAGGAAATGACATATCACACGCGCTTGGATGAATCTAGAATCATGTATATGGAAAGTATTACTCTCTTATATATAGGTGTTTCCAAATGCTCAAATATATATAGGGTGTCTTCGAGCCAAGACGCATCAGCCTATGGACCGCCATCCCCTAAAAAGGTCGGGGGATGGAGCAGCTAGAACTCACGAGTTTGATTTGCCTTCATAGGTTCAATACATAGAGCCCCATGAATGGACTACATAAGATGTAGGAAATTATCATTAACATGGGAATCAGTTCCTAGATTCGGTACAAAAGTTATTTCCACTTGTGGAACTCATGGACTTAAGACTGGCAGTTGAGTGCCCACCACATCTAGAGCATGCTCATCTCAACCCATCTTGGCATATGAAAAAAGGATTTTATGGTGTAATAGATCTAAAATTTCCATGCACATGCCTCAGAACATGCTTAATAAGAATGAAAGTATCACAAGTGGAAACTCAACGTAAGAAAACTCACCACCCAAGGCATAAGACCCCAACTACCCACTTAGACAACTAGGTATCAGTAAGTGATCAAGTGAAAGTCTAATTCCATTTTACATTTAAATACTTGCGTCACTCCTTTACCATTCATATAAATGAAAATTCGGGATTTGGATGTTCAACCATCTCATTTTATATGCACTTATTCAAACCACTTTGTGACATCCCAGACCCGGATGCCACTTAATGAGGTTCCTCAAGCCCAGTGGGCCACCTGGCCTCAAGCACATCACCCCGAACATTAGAGGCTGCTGACTAGAAGAAAGGGCATAATGTGTGTCTGTGGGGATACTATGACCTCATTAACAATGTGTAGTGTAGTGGGTGAATGCAAACAACGAGATAAATAGTGTAAGAAATAAATGTAAACAGAAGGAAAATATGAAAATAGAGAAAACATTAATGATAACTGAAATAACTAGAATAACATTCAACAAATAGATGATGATATGTCTTGTACTATTAATATACAAATAAAGGATACAAACAATAGGAATAACATTTTACACAATGTATGAAGGAAATTAAAGACTATCCCAAGCATAGTGTGCTCTAACATGGTTATCTTCTATCAAGCTCCATACTAAACAACTAACAAACAAGTGTTTGAAGCTATATGCTTCCCTTTATCAACACCTGCTACCATGTAATCTGCATCAGGTACCAAATGACACCTAGAGAGGCTGTGATATAAATCTTAGTGGGACACCACCAATGGTGTCCATAACATCTAGCCAGTGTAATGTAAATGTAATAGTATGCACTCATGAATATATATAATAAAGTAGTACTATGTAAATAAATACCTATATACCTGCTTCAGCCCTCATATGGTGTCTAAAAATGACAACAATTCATTATTTTATTATTACCAATATATAAATAAGTCACATGTTAGCAATTGAAAAGGTTCCAAGTTGTAACATGGAAGAATGTAATGATATTTAATAGTGAATTCCAAAGGTAATAATCAAGGAGACATAGACCTCAGGGGTATCTAACTCAATAATAACTATAGATTGGCTTGGTTAAGAGTGTAATCCAAGGATCATAGTCCAAGTAATTCCAAAATGAGGTGCCTACTGAATATAAGGTGACCGTACAAGGTAAAATAAAGAAAAGCAAAGACATGGCCATATGCGATGTAAACATCACACCTACATGTCAATGATGGATCCAAGGAGTGTATCCATGGTATCCTGTAATCATATTGATATGATCTTATGGTGTCTTATGATGCATCTAATGAATATACACAGATCTGTATATAGTTGGTTTCTAACCTATGAAGGCATATCCTTGAATTAGAATGGGGTTTTTGAGTTCTTATGGATTTTTTTGATCATAATCCAAGGAGAGCTTGAGTCAGACCGTTCATATTTGATTATAAAGTCATGTAATATTTCTTTTTGTTAAGGATTTCATTTCATAAGTGTGATAAGGACAATTAGAATGCAATTTTTGGTTCAATACTTTCTTCCATTAGTGTGATATGGTCATGTAGCATGAAACCATTCATTTAATCCATTTAAGGCATATTCAATAATTAATGTCCATTCATATAACTTCCATTAACATGGAAAGGGGTGCTACAGACATGAAACATATCAATCATTCACATTTAATCCAGTCAAGTCATATACAAAATATACAGGCCAATTTCCATTTCACATTTAATTATCTATTGAAGCACTTACCTTAGGCAGGATAAGGGGTAGACATACATGGTACTTTCCATTATTAAATTCACAAAAAAATGATCTATTTAATAAAAAAAATATTATACTTAGAGTGTTTAATCCAAGTCACACCTGAAAGGTGGAACAAAAAATTTAAAACAGTAAACAACAAATATGGCATATCCTTTAATATGGAAAGTAT
This sequence comes from Viscum album, assembly GCA_963277665.1. Classification (NCBI taxonomy): domain Eukaryota; kingdom Viridiplantae; phylum Streptophyta; class Magnoliopsida; order Santalales; family Viscaceae; genus Viscum; species Viscum album. The sequence goes on from OY728132.1 coordinate 1,469,414,161, forward strand.
GGAGTTGGGGGTTTAACCACTAAAAACATATCACATATTTGGAAATAAAATAACTATTTTGATCTAACGATTATAATCATGGAATAAAAAATCTATAAATGACACCTGATGAAATCTATGGGCCCTATAGGGAAAATAATAAATCAAAAAACTTTAGGGATGAGTTATACAAAACCCACCTTAGGATTATATGACTATCCATATCCAATATTGTCTTTTGTCTTGGATCAAATCTGAGTAGATCTAAGAAAAAGAGAAAAATGCTCATACCCTAATAACATGGATGGGAGAAAGAGAGAAGGATATCTGATCAAGGGGACTTGAGTATGTACTGTTGCACATCCAATATGAAGAACGAAAGCTCGATCAGATCTCGAATGAAGGATATATCATGATTCTTACATTAGATCTTCAAAGGGATACAAAATGAGAGAAATTTAGGTCATTTTTACTAGAAAATAATATTAGGGATGAAGAGGTTTCTTGATTGATCAATAAGAGAAATGTTATAATTTTACCTAGAAAATGGACAGGGCACAGTTTGATTGCATGGTTTGACAAACCATGCCTAAACCATTCGAGGATTTATTGGTAAAAGGAAACATTTCTTGGTTAGGTTGCATTCCCATGACAAAACCATGTGATGTTGTTATATCTAGAAATTTAAATATGAAGGACTATCCAAACCATGCACCAATCGTTTGCTAACCATGTTACCTATCTAGTGTTCCCCAAAAGATGTATTTCGGGATTCAAACATTCCCTAGGAACCCCTAAGACCATTACTAACTCAAAAGGAATCCAAAAAAGGTTCAATGTAGATATTTAGACTAAAATTTAAATGTTCCATGCTAGAGTGATAAAACAGGTTCTTACACTATCCAGACACTAGAATACATTTTAAGCGAATGCTAAATGGAATACAAAGGAGGATGAGATCATCATATTCCAATTGTTGAGTCTCATAGAATAATAGTTTCCACTCGAGAATCCAAATGGATCCATATGAATACCTTTACGGGAAAATATATAGAACAACTTCATGCATGGATGAAGTTGGTTAATGTAAGTTTCTGGGACCTGAGATATTCATGGAAATCGTGGAAAAGTTCAATAATATAAATCCTCACATCAGAGAAGCTCAAAATCAATAGAAGATCTATGATGATAATTATCTATGTGACCTTGAGTTTGATAATGTAGATAAGGTATTCCTCTACATATCTTCTTGGAAGGGAGAAAAGGATTGGGAATAAGGGTAAGCCAATTCCTAGGTAAATTATCCCCATTGGAATAATTGATCGCATTAGAGCTGCAGAATATTGACTAACACTACCACTGACCTTGTATCAAGTACACAACAAATTCTATGAATCCATATTGATGAAGTACATACAATATCCCTCACATGTATGGAATTAATAGGTGGTAAAACTGGAAAATGATATCTTGTATGAGGAAAATATAAGGGAGATCTTTGAAAATTGAGAGAATATTCTAAGAAATATTAAAACTCACCTAGTCAAAGTAGTATGGTGAAACCATAATTATGAGGGGGAGACATGGGAATCAAAGGAATCAATGAAAATGTTTCATCCTTGTTTTAAATTTATTATGTAAAATGAAACTTTGAGGGTGAAATTTCTTGGGGGGGGGGGGGTAGAATGTAATGACCTATTATTTTATTAATAGAATTTCCATTCATATTATTATATCAAATGTAGTAATAGAATATACTATACACACACACAAAATGATAAAACCAATTAAATTTTATTGTATTATTTTGAGAAGTACAGTTATTGAATAAAAATGGCGAAAATAATTACAAATATTACAATGGGATAAAAATAGAAAATTATGTAACGAAGTTATAAAAATGTGGATCTACCTGATCCACTAGAATAATAACACTCAAAAAAACACTATAAGATGAAGAATAATGTTATTAATGAAATATTAATTTTTAAAATGAAAATATATATAACCTTAAGAGATAATAGAAGTAAATGATTAATGAATGAAAGATGAGGTTTTTTGTAGGAATTAAGGAACCCATTAACTGCTATAAATTTTATCATAGGAATAATAATATGACAATAGAAATATTAAACCTACCATTAGAATATTAATCTAACTATTAGGAATAGCATACAAATTGATAGAATGGTATCCTAAATTATGAAACAATAAAATAAAATATAGGTATATTATAAAATGAAATTATAGAATAATTATATCCCGATAAAAGTAAATAAATGTTTTAAGAATTAAAAAATAAGAATTTGTGTGTTTATATAATATCTATATTTTATACATAGTTTTATAAAAAAATAGTGATAAAAAAATATTTATATATATAGGGATTATAATTTAATATTATCTTCCCATACAGCGATAAGATAAATTTATGAGACCATATGTAATTATAAAAAGGGTTAGAAAATCAACCACAATAATAAAATTAGAATCTTTTGAATAAATATGGAAATTATTTTAAAAATAAATTTATCATACATATAATTTTTTTAATTTTTTTTAGTTTTAGAATCTACACATTGAAAAATGGTTAAGATTGTTATTTGGAAAATTTCTAAAATTGTTGAATTTTTGGGGAATAGTGAAATATAGTAAATTATAGTATTTAACATTATGAGTGAATGAAATGATTTTTTGAGTCATGGAATATGTATGAACCCATTATATCAAACACAAATGCTCTAGTTACTACATATATTCACAATAATCAATATTTTTATAGAATTGAGAAAAAATAATAAACTAATGAATATAATAATAAAAACATCGCTCCACTCCCCTTATAAATACCATCTCCACCACAATTTCTTGTAATACTTTATAATACTTGGATATTTACATGATTCTTCTAATTTACCATACCATCACTCTCCACCATGTACAAGTTGTTTTGGTCTCACCAGAAGACCAATTCCAATTTCCTTAAGTGGTTCTTCAATGGGGAAAAATTCAAGAGGCAGCACTTTAAAACTTCTTCTTTTAACATCATTTAATATCCTCCCTCACCACCACTATAAAACATGAAATAGTAACTAAATTATCATATATATATAATATTTTTTTAACTAAATGTTCATTATAAAATATTTCCTCTCTTCCTTTTATTCTAAAAGGGGAAACATTATCCATAATATGTCGGTTCACCACCTTTGTGGATGATGAATTTACATTAACCATTACCTCTTTCATGGAAGGTTTAAATTAACATATAATTGTTTAAAATGAACAAAATATGTATATTTTTTTATTTTTTTTCATATTCTATAATTAATATATATCCATAATATTAGATAAAAAGATAGTTTATAATAGTTTATATAACTACAAAAATGAATGAATGAAATAACGTTAACATTTTTATGAAAAATATCATCCCAGGATATTAAAAAATGATATTTGGAACTATTAATATCTATAGAAGGTTATTAATACTATTTAATTTCACTTCTTAATATTTATTACCATTTTATAAGAATATCTATAATTATACACACATGATCTTTCCACGTATGTGTGAAACAAATGCACCTAGAAAAAAATGAACATCATACCTCTTTAAATGAATATAAATGAACCTTATAATATTAAAATAAATGGTAAATATATTTATAAGGTTCCAATTTGTTTATTGAGGATATTAATGACAAATTTATAATAGATTCAAACATAAAGTGACTATGCTCTCCAAAAATCCCCTCTTTTTTTGGGTTACAAACCTGTATTCGGGCTCTATATTTATTTGCTTCTTATCAGGTGCTAGACTACCATACAGGGAGTATGTTTGTGGGTGGCATATAGAATAAAAATATAAGGTCATAACTATGGGCAACCTAGTACCTTCTTGAGATTAAGATGTTGGAGCTTACACCAATGAGCCATAAGTTAAATTATTCAAAGGCCTTTTATATAAATTATAACTGATTCCATTTTTATGGATCACATAAGAATGCATATGTTATGATGGGTGTGAACAGAAAACACTCCAATGTATTTAGTCTCATAATACATCATTTATGATATTATAGAGTGATCCTAATTCATTATGGGATCTTTCCACCAAGTGATATTTCCTTTGAAGTTATCCTTGACATATGTTTATGTCCTGTTTTATTTTTTTTCAATTAATTATGTTTCAATGATATTATAATTTCCTGATCCTATGTTTTTCACTTATGTGATAGTTCATGATCTATTCCATTTATGGAATCATGTTATTCTTGATCACTCAAATGATATTATTCATTTCCTTGATTATTCTTTTTGTTGAATTTATACCTCACTCTTTTGTTTATATATTCCCTAGGTCTCTTTATCATTTTTAATAGATAGAATGGATTTTAGGAGCTCATTATGGAGAAATAAATAAATATGTTATGATTTAGTTCCTTTTACAATATTATATACTCATTCTTTCAATGAAAATTGGGCTTGTGGTATTGGGGTTATTTTTATTGGGTATTTATAATAAAATACATGTAATAATATGTGTAAAATGTTTAGGTCATTATAAAAAGACATGGGATTCGATAGTAATTTATTTCCTATCTATAAAAACAATAAAAGTAAATGGTTCTTTGAATGTAAGTAACTTAGTAGTTTTTAGTGATATTGAAAATATTGGTGGACTAAATTATGACCCTTTGGTTCATTTCAAAACAGGTATATAAAGAATGTGTTTATGATCACTGTATCCTGAAAGCGTAGGTCTAGTGGACTACTAGATCAGTTTGATTTGGGTTTTTAGGTCATTTTGTTACAGTTTTGTTTCTTTTCATTTTTTATGGTTTAGTTTTTTTATATCAATTCCATTAAATTAAATTAAATTAAATTTATTAATACTAATTAAATGTATTTTAAGTTAATTTGGGATAATTGTTTTAATTTTCATTTAGTTTTGATAAATTTTATTAAATTTAATTAAACTTACTTGGTATACATTCAATTTTATTTGATTTAGATTAGTTATTTTCAATTCAATTTAATTTAGTACCACTAATTTTAGATTGAGTTAGGATATATCATTTTAATTTTGTTTGATTGGAGTTGGTTTATATTGTTTTATATTTATATATTTTTTGAGGATTTATTTAGGTTAGATTTGTGTGAAGATTGATCAAGTTAGTTTGGTTTTGGTCTAACCCGTAGAGTTCTATCTACATAGTGTATCTTTGTATCAGTTTATTTTAGGTCAATTCCAACATGTTCATTTGGGTCAACTTACTTTAGTTAAATTGAATTAAATTTATTTCAGTTGTATTTAGTTTACCACATTTTATTTCAATTCTATTCAATAAAATTTTGGTAGGGATAATGTGTTTTAGTTGTGATTAGTTCAATTTTGCTCATCATGGAGTGGTTTAGTTTGGTTTCATTTTGTTCAATTCTATTTTAGGTAGTTCAATTACAGTTGGGTTGGTTCAAGTCAATTCAACTCAGCTCAACTCAAGAAGATTTTTTTTCTATTTGTTTATTCACAGTGATAGAAATATAAAGTAAATTAAAATCACAATATGGATATATTCACCACATTTGGATTATTGTTGAAGATAAAAATGAATTAGTGAAGACCACGAGGTTGTGGTCGTGGGAATGAATCATGGAATAAAACATGAGGATTTATTATTGAATTTATAGCTATAATCATTGGTTTATAATTATTTATTATTGATATTAAATATTTTTAGACATTTATATTAATTTCATGAATATTAAACAACCATACAGATGGTTGAACTAGATGTTATAATGAATTGTAACTTATTTTCAAATATTTATAAAGTATTTAAATACCAATGGAATCTTTGGAGGTATATATAGAGTCTCAACTTTTATAAAAGTTTGCAAATATAAAAATTTATTATTATAAAACTCTTGATAGATTCTTCACTCTACTTATGTATTCCCATTATCTAAAATATTATAATAGGTGATAAGTGGTGGAGAAGTCCTACCTAAGGTGTTGGGTGAATTTTAAAACCTATTGACAATCATTAGAGAAATGAGACTATTTTCTACCTTTATTGGATCATCCTCAATAATTTTTAAATATTTAATTGTTTGGATTTGATCAAACTAATTCATGTTATTTATCATTATTTTTTATTTATTTCAAACATACTATGGTTGGATCCTTTAAAAAATGATGTTAATGTTAAATTCTAAAACCTTTTGACAAGTGTAGTCTTCAATAAAACCTAATTTTTTTAGGTTAGATTAGGACATTTTATTTATGATCCATTAATTTATTGATTTTTTATCATTTTTAATTTGTTTTATTTGAAACTGTTTAGAATATTTTTTGGATTAAATTTTTAGGTAAAATTTGGTTTAACTGTATTCTATTTGATTCAATTTCATTTTATTCTATTTTTATAATAATTAAAATTTAGATTGTTTATTTTGGTCTGTTTATGTTTAGTTTTCCTCATTTTAATTTAGCTTATTTTAGTTTAACTCAGTTTTGTGACACCCACATGCCACTATTGTTATTATTTTGTGATATATTTTTTTAATCTTCATTAAATTAAAATTATAAAGAGTTTCCTTTGAAATAAAAAAATATATATAAATTTTCTTTTATTTCAACGTTTTCATGTTTGGGAAAGGAGAATCTATTAAAGTTCTTGAGAGAAAAGACATTTGTAGTTCATTTTTAACATGAAATTATTTTCCTAAATCGGAATCACATAGTTTAGATCAAGCCATGTGAGTCCCAATAAAGGTCATGTGAGGTGTTTTAGTTCTAGAATGTGCCACTTATAATGTTAAATTCATGGTTAATAAAATATTATGGCCAAACCATATGGATTTTTCAAATTTCATTTAATAGGGAAAATTTCATATTTTCCTTCCAAAGTTTAAAGTATAAAATAATAATTTTATTCTTCCATTTATTTCCCAACTCATGGTGCACCATGAGATCTACTCTCCCTAGTACATACATCGATTTTGATACTCTATTGTTATATTTCAAGTGGTTCTTTAAAGATAATCCACTATTTCTATTATCATTCCCCCCTATTATCAATTTCTCCTCATTTTCTTAGTTTTCATATATTTTTATAACCATAATGGGGATGTTCTTTTGTATATAGGGTTAATAGTTGGTTTTAATGTCATGTTTTGGTGTCTAGGTATTATAAATTATATTATCTTATTTGGTTGAGCATCCACCATCATAGGCGGTGCATTTTAAAATGTTTTTGGGATAGTTCTGTCTAATTTAGGTGATTTATTTTTTGTGAATTTACTTAAAATTAAATATTGTTGAATCTTTAGGTTTTTAAATTATCTTTTTTATTAACAAAAAATATATTCAATAGTTTTGGGAAGTTACCAACTATTTTGAGGGTTTTATCACTTGGAATTATAATTTTAAATTGGTTCCTTTATTTTAAGGAGTGGTTTTAATGTGAATTTTATGTAAATGACTAAAAGGTGTGTTTATAAAGTTTACATGATATTTTAAAGGTGTTTCATCCTATTTGGGTCTATTTAAGTAGAGAGTGTTTTATTTAAATGGTTGTTTGAAGTCAAAGAGGTGGTTTTTTTATTTAAAAATGGGGCTGGTTGCTAAGTTAAATTTTAAATTTTGGTTTTTGGTAGATAGAGTGTTCCATGTATTTTAATGTGAATTTCATATAATTTTTACATAAGGTTAATTTTGGTTAGCATCAAAAGATTATATTTCGAAGGATCGATTAAAATTTTAAAGTGTTTTTCTAAAATCATATAGTCTCTCGATTGAGCCCCTTGAATTTATTAAATTTTGAGGGTTAATACACCCTTAGGGGAAATGATCTTGTTATTTTATAATTATATTTTATCATATTAAAGATGTGAATGATATTGTTTCATTGGATTGTGTTAGTGGTGATATGTGTTATTTTATATATTGTGTTTGTTTATTAATCAAGAGATGCTTTCATGGTTTGTTTGTTTCACACGACATCATTGGCTTGTCATGGGAATCTAAGTGGATAATATAAGAATTATATTAATGTTATAATTGTGTGGTGGAACAATATAGTTATCCCCCTATGAGATTTGTGCCCTCTTGGGGGTATTTTTTGACTTAGTGACCTGAAAGGGTGAAAAATATTGAAGCTCTTATAGTACTAGAGGGACCCTTACAGTGTTTTATAATGATACTAGGTTCAATGGGTGTCAAGTTAGATCCCAAGGTGTTTACCATGATGCTAGATCATTTTTAGTTTAACTTAGGGGATTCCATTTTACATTTCTATTTTATCATTTTCCCATTGTTGGTTTATTAATTTCATTTATCTATTTGATTATTTGGGTATGTTCCATTAATATTAGATTCCATGTGATCTTAATAGTTTATTTAGTTATTATTTATGTTTCACATTAAAATTCCATTGAAATTTATTAAGAATTTTTTTTATAAATAAATTATTAGGAGTTTTATAAAAAAGGATTATGGCTTAGTAAATGGGTTTTAAGTGTTTTTCTTAATTTAAGAAAAATAAATAATATTTGACAAAATGTTAAGAATACGATCTTTTATTTTAACATATGAAGTGAATGAAATACCTATTTTATTTTTATACTTCAAATTATTGTTAATTAAATAGTCCTTGAAAGTAAATGAAAAAAATTCTTCGGTGAAATCCTAATTGGCATGTTTCGATCACTCCCTACAAACACCACTTGATATATACATTAATTATGTTTTCTCTCACTTGATTAGGTAAGTTAATTGGACATGTTTAGATTGGATTTGACCATTGATGGTTGGTTCTGACATGAGGGAGTGACTGTGGGTCATGAGGATGATGATTTGTTGTTAGTTTTATATTTTATATTTTTGGACTATTAATGTATTTGTCCTGTAGACTAAACCTCCATTTTGGTTGATTTAAAAATGGATTTTGGGTTTATGTTTAGTTATGTTTATGATTAATCAATGAGTTATTTTACAATATTAGTATGAGTATTATGATAATTTATTTTCTATTATATTTATTCTAATTGTTTCGATGGTGTGAATTCCCAATATATTGATAGATCATTAATTATTTTTAAGTGGGACACTACAATTTGTTATTATAATTTATAGGAAGAAATAATTCAGAAGTTTTGGTTTCGGATACCTAAGAACTGGTTTCCATTCCATGGATATTGGTAATTTCTTTCATGCTAGTGGATGATCATGTTAGGTGTTGGTTCAAAATATCCAAAGAGGGGTTATTATAAATCATATCAGTGCCTAGGTTTCTCAAAGACATAGGATAATTTGGATACATCCTGTTATATAGGTTATTTATAGGTATATAGGATACTTGGATTATGGTTTGACTTGAGAGGTATGTGTAAGGAGAGAATCATGAACTCGTACTCGACTTGAACATTAGTTTCTATAGGTTGTTTGGGTTTTAATTTTGAATATAAAGTTGTTTTTATTATTCATTATGTATTTTTAGATGACAATGATGTATTTTGATCCCTATTAAGTGTATCCACGATTTTGGGTGTTTTATGGATATTTCGAGGTGAAAATATAAGGATAACCAAAGCTACATGGTTAGCCCACATTGCTTGGAATTTCTTATAAAGCCCATGTAAATGGCCCAATGACCATGATTGTGGGATTTTTTATGATTGATAGAAGGTTTTCTAAACCATGTGGACAAACCATATATTGTATTAAACTCTCCATGGATTTAATGTTATGGTTCCCTTTACTTATGATTTGAACTTAACAGTTCTTATGATTCATGTGTGGATAATTAGTGAGTTTTATGGTATTTTTGTGTTATAGGATAGTGTAATAGATTGATTTATTGTGCTTTGTGTTTGGAATTGGAATTTTAAAATTAGTTTTGTGTCATGTTAAAATTTATTTTTTGAATGGAAAATGATATTTTAGGGATTGAGTTGATTTCAAAACCAATTTGGAGAGGGGATAAAATAAATTTTAAAGTCATAAATTTTTTAAATGTGGCATATCTTCTCATTCCATTATTTGAGAGGTTTTTTATTTGAAATAAAATTATGAATTTTATGAAATGTTTTTTATTTTTAAAAAAATTTAATTGTTAATTAAAAAGTGTAACTCTATTTAATTTTTAATTTTTTAGAATTTTTTGAATTTAATATGAAAAATTAGAATATATTTTTAGAATTAAGGAGAGTAACATTAAATGAATAATGTTTTTTAAATAAATTTTATTATTTAAAAGGATTTAGATGTTTATATAAACCATTTTTATAAATTTGTGATTTTATAATAAGTTTATTTCATTTATTTTATAAATTAGTTGAAATTATTTGAAATGGAAATTGTTGTTTTCAAATAGTTTTTTATTTGAAAAATTATTCTGTAACACCTTGAGAAAGAAGAGTGGTTTAAGGGAAACTGATATTTTTACTGATTATTGGTGTATGTTTTTCCGTATTTGTTTCTTTGTTTGGATTTCCCCCTTTGGTTAAATTGGGACTATGTGATTAGAGTGAATAGTGAAACATTAAGGGGTTAGATTCATGTTTCTTGTTGATATGTTTTGATTCCAAATAATGTCTTAATATCATATAGAATCTTCTCTCTTAGGATAGAATCAGGGTGAATCCTCTTTTCATTAGGTGTGTCTTTTTTGTGAAGGGATTTTATAAGATTTTTAATGGAGTGGTAGATCTAGAACCATCTTTCCTAGATAATTACTTGAGTCATAAAAAATTTTACCATAGTGGTCAATGTCATTTTGAGGCTGCAAAATGGTGGTATAAATTTAAAAATTATATAATTTGGATTTTCCAAAGTAGTTTTGGGAGATTTTTTTCATATGATGGATTCATGTGGATCCTATAATGAATTATTGTTTTAAGGTAATAATATCTTTTGGATTCAATCTCAATGAGTTTTAGATGGATTGAGGTCCTCATGATGGTGAATATTACATGGTCCTCATGGTACCTATTAGTGAGGTATTATTGATTATTTTAGTTTTAATTATGCCTTAGTGTGGGACTTATACTTGTACAGTCAAGTAATCCCATGTTTAATGATTTTTTTCCATGAGGATTAGTCCATTCATCAAGGGTTCAATACTCCCTCATCGACAAATACAATTGTGATGTGTGGGTTCCTAAATATGATTATTGAGATAATGAATTTATGGATTTACTAGATATATCATATCAAGGTTTCTAATGATGTATATTTCATTAAATTATTGGGTTCTAAATAGTAGAACATAGTGTCCCAGGTTCTCTATCATTGAAGCTTATATGGGTTTTATGCATTAATGTTCTTATTCCCTCAGCAAGTTATCCATTCACTTTGTGTATTTGAGATAACTAGGGACTGTATTAAATAATTTTTAGTATAAGGGGGTCTTACTAGGTATATATATACTATATCCTACATGGGTTCATCCATATCATTTCCATTCCTTCTATAGATTGGATATAGTATTGAGGTGATCATGGTGGACACAGTGTTGGTAGAGTAGATTCCCACTGTTTTTTAGAGGTTAAGGTAGAGAAAAACAATTCTTCTCTAGATATAGTAGCTTATAGATATCCCACCACATAATTTACTTTAGGTTGGTTTCCCTTTAGGGTTTTTGGTGTGTATATTTAAATTTTTAATCTATGCTTTATGTACATGTTACTTAATTATAGATCATACTACATGACATGCATTTTTTATATATTCTTTTTGATTATTTATCTTGTATTTCATTTTTATTTTCTTGCATGGATATTGGTTGTTATATATAGTAATTTTAGGATAATTCCACCCAAAACATGTGATATTACTATTTGGTGGATGTCACCAGTCCCAAGCCTATTTGTGGTGTACTTGGAGTGGAACATTCCACTTACTACAAGCCTAGGTAGGGTCATTATGGGTCGGGTCATGTTAGAGTGGTTAATGGGTGGGGTTGTATTAGTGATAGAGTTTAGAGATATTTTTCTATGAGGATATATTGATATTATACGTGAAAATTGTCAAGGATTCTTTAAATTGGATTTTATTCTAGGTAACCCAGTTTTGGTGAAATAGTCGATGTATCTATTCACCCAAATTGTGAGAGCTAACCTATCGACTAAAGAGATCCAATGTACTAGTTATAAGGGACACAAAGTAGTATATGAATCATATATAAATTGGTTATTTATCTCTACGTACCTCTTTAGTCAACTCATTAGAAATTATTTAATAATTATTGTTCATCTTGTCAATCGAATGATACCACTACATAGAAATCTAACTAAGATCCTAAGGTAGGGTGGCGACAAGCTCATACCAGTGACTGATCCCCTATTTTCTGGTCATTTGAGCAACCCAGATTATGTTCAAGGACCATATCATGATATTTTTATCCATGTATGAATGGATTATTAACTTTTCTTGTTGTTTGTAACCACATAGAGTTTTGGAACCATTAAAATATATAATATGGTTTATAGGTTATTTCACAAGCTATAACCAACATAAAAACACCACATACTTATAATTAAATATAAATAAATTTTTAATAAATATCAAGAAGCCATATATTAATAGTTATGGCCTTTAGTGGATAAATAATTAAAATGTGGTTATATTGAAAAGGGTTATAACAAAAATAATTTTATTTATATTTTAACATCTTTCAAAAAATAATTTAATAATTTAATAATTTTATATTTTATATTTTATAAAGTAGAATTAATTTTTAACACAACTCATTATATTGTACTTTTTATGAATTTTTGAATTTTTTTGTTAAAATATTTATGTTTAGTTGAAAAAATGTTTTTTTGTGAAAATAATAATTTTATGAATTTATAAATATTTAAGTGTATCCTATAAGTTTAAAAAACATTTTATGAAACAAAATATGAATGTATTGAATAAAATTATAATTTTTTAGAAATTTTCATGATCTTATAAATACCATTTACAATATTTTTAGAATTAAATAATAATAATAGTTAAATAAAAACTATATTCAGTCTTCTCATTGAATGAAGTATTTTCAATGTTAAAATAGGTTAGGTATTTCCATTAAATCCTTATAAATTTAATTAATTTTTTAATAAATAAATACATTCCATTAAAATAAGAAATAATATGTTTTTTATCTGATATATAAATTCATAAAAGTAAAAACAACATTTTCTCTGAAAATTATTTTTACACAGTCATGTGTGTTTATTTTAAAATAAACATTTAAAAAAATTAGAAATTTTAATATGATAATTTAAAAAAAAATTAAAATCATAAGGATCAAATTAGATAACGAGATGAATTTTTATTTTAGTTATCAAAATTAATTAGTAAGGTTAAAAAATAGTTACCAAATTAAAATGTAATGTTGGTAAAATGTATTTTACTTAGGTGAAATGGAAAAAATGTCATTTTTTTCAAATAATTTTATTAGAATATTTTATAATTTTTATTCTTCAAAACTATTTTTTTCACTTCTTATCCATTACCCCTTTTAAAATTTTCATTACATTGTTGAAAATGATGAGTGTTTCCAAAGGTGTCATTTCCTCCTCTAATAAAATGATATCTCTTAATCACTTTTAAAGATAATCATTACCTTCAAATTATTTATTTAAAATATGAAAATTAACTCTACCTAGAACCCTATACCTCAACATATTCCCCTGTTCAATCATTGTTGTCTCAATCCCTTTAATTTTAATGGGTCTATTAAAGAATGATCAAGTCTCCAACGTATGCATTATCTTTTTCTTATGATTTTCTTATTAACATAATTCTTAAAAATATCTTATCAACTCAATAATATGTTTTATTACGTATAATTATTTTATTTTTTTTGAAATAATTTTACAGCCATTATTTATTAATTTACGTCCACTTAGAAAAAACAAAGTAATGTCAATCATGCATGTGTGTGGACTACCTCCACCAAGAAGAATATTTTTTTTTCTGTTTTTCTCACAGTTTATAATTATTTATCCAAAAATACCCAAATATAGTAAATTATGAAATTAAAATAAATATCATATCACTATTTCTATGTTATAATGATGTTATGTCGAAAAATAAAGTCATCGTTAACCATACATCCCTATCGAGTTAATTAGAGTTCCTATTTGGGTTGATTTAACAACCGAAATGAACGATGCTTTAAAATATGATAATGGTTGATTAAAGGAACTTGAAAACTAATATTATTATAATATTATAATAAAATATTTATTTTAATATGGTTTAGGAAATATTATATTAAATATTCAACTTTTTATTGAGGTATAATTTTTTTCTCTCTAAAATCACCGAAATAAGCCAACACCGATTCCATTTTCAAGAAATGTAACAAATATATTATATATTTATAAACTAGATATAATAAAGAATATAATACATAATTTATAGTATTTTAAATGATATATTAATGATTACAGTTGTTTCAAAGGGTGGATAATGGCATAAATATTATAAAAATTGTGAAAATGGTTAATGTTGTTAACACCTGATGGGTAAAATAGTTTATAACTAACCAATATGTCCATAATAAATAATTATAAAGGAGTGATACAAAAGGTAACATATATGATTAATTTTATAAAAAAAATTATTAGGGTAGATAATTTTATTCCATCAGAAATTATATTATCATCATCTATGCAATGAAACAAGGTAAGAGTTTCATCCCAAAACTACTTTTATTGAGACACATATTCTTTTATGCACATAAATTATTTTCAATGGTTAATAAACTAATTCTTTTTATTTAATATAATTTCTTGTTATTTTTTATTTTATTTTAACTAAAACATTAATTTTTCTCTCTCTCTTTCCATAGGATTTTCATAGAATGTTTTATATATTGAAAGAGTTTTTTGTATCAAATTTGAATCCCTTGAGTCACGTGTATGTTGTACACCATGTTTCATTTTCAACAAGGTAAATAAATAACTATTGTAAATTTGTATCATTATCCTTTTATAATTTTTGATATTAAATGTTCTATTTATAATTTATCCCTCTCAAGTATTTTTTATTCAATTGTAATATAGGATGTAAGCAACTTTCAAGGTTCAAATATTTTCTATGGATTCTAATCACTATTCCGTGACTATTATATTTCACGACTGATCTATTATACACTATAATGATGTTAAAATATACTATTGATTGATTTCAGAGGTAAATCATGTTTCATACCAATTTATTTTTCTTTAGTGATTTTAATGTTTTGTTAATATGCATTTTTTAGGAATAATTACAATTACTTTGTATATATTTTTTCTTCCATGAAATATTTTAATATAAAAAAAATTTCCTCCAATCCCTAGAATAAAATAAAATTATTTTTAAGTAAAATTAAATTTTTATTCAATATATTTAATATTAAATAAAATCAATTTTCTATTTTTAATTATATGGGTTTTTAATAATATTATTCCAAAATTCTCAAAAGGTTTTTATATCTATTTTAAATAATATGTTTTACATATAGTACAAATTTAATTTTTATAAGAATTTTTATATTTTAAAAGATTATATTATTCTTGATTATTATCAAGTGAAACCATTTCAATTTATTTTTAATCCCTTTTTTGAAAGCAATATATTATTTTCAATTCTACATTGTTAAATATTAATTTTAAATTAAATGTTTTTAATGTATTTTCACTTCCATTTTTGATGTATTTATTTCTTTTTCAAGTATCTTTTTCTAATATTATTTTAAAAGTAAAAGTTTTTATGTATTTTCACTCATACCTTTTGAAAATAATCATATATTTTTAGGGATTTTTTATACGGAATAATTTATTCTAAGGGTTTAAAATGACTTTTCGTTCAATTAATATTTTTTTAATGTAATATACACTTCAATGTGTTGAAAGGTTTTGGTAAAGTTTTTGTATTTTAACATATAATTAACCTCCAAGGTTTATCTTTCCTGAAGTGGTGTCTTTATCACCATATATATTTTTTTATGATATAATTTCTTATGAAAAATTATTTTTTTCATATCATAAGATTTATTGAGTTCATGATATGTGATGTTTTTGAAATGTTTAAGATAATCAATCTTTTTTACATGATTTATTTTTATGATTATTTTTAAATGTGATGAAACAAATTTTCTTTAAATGTGTTCTTTATGATATGAGGATTATTTTTTTATAATGAAACAAAAATGTATGGATTATGAGATAGGTCAGACAAATATATCCTTCTAATTAAATGTGTAAAAGATTATTTTTCATGATATATAAATGTTTTGTGAATGGGTTAGTGCACATCTAGGTTTACAAAGGGCGAGTTTTATTAGATTTAGTTATAACCAAAATATTAAGTGTGCATAGGTTAGCGAGAAGAAAGGTTCACAAAGGGTGAGTGTGGAGGTGTTTAGAAATATTGACAATTTTTTTGGGAATATGTAAGAGTGTAGCTAGTTTCAGAAAGTGTAAGCATATTGGTGTTCAACTCTTCTCATAGTTTTATTAATGAATAGAATGGTGGGTATCTAGGTTCAAAATGTTAATAACTCATGGGTTTATGATAATACCATGTTATTTTCTATGTGTTATGGATTATTTTATGTTCTTCATGTTTTATTTTTTTCATGAAATGGTAATAGTGTTATAATTTGAGATATTATGATTATGGTCAACACTTTAGGATTTGTTTTTTTCTAACATAGATATTTTTCCATATTTATTCTTTTACTTATATTTATGATCTAAACATTATGGCAGTTTTTATGTTATACATTACTAATAATTTAACGACAACCTATTATTATGATTCATATCTATAGGTTATGAAGATTATTTCATCATGTGTGATGTCTAGAAAGGTTATAGAGGAGAATTATTATGGAAAACTGTTTGTTAGGGTAGTGAAACAATGTTCTTTTCTAAATATCCAAGACACTAAACATTTTATTCATTAGGTTGTGCGACTATTTTGGAGTTTTATTATTTAAATTATTTTATTAATGTATTATTTAAGTCATGTTTTTCTTGGGTCACTTTAGTTGGTATCAGAGTAGGGTAATGTTATGTTTTGATATTATTTTCATTAAACATGGTGTTTTGGTTAGTGAAACTTAATGATAACCCCATATATTATTCTAGGTATTGAAAGATATCTTGAAATATAGGTAAAGTCCTGATTAGATAGTTTTCCATGAAATAAATCCCTATCTAGAAACTAGAAGTGGAAAGGGTTTTGGAACAAATTTATCTAGGAAAAATAACCACCAAAATAGTTGGTCAATTGTATATCAACCATCATTATAGTGCATGGAGAATGTGGCCATATTGTGTGTCTGGTTTGAAAAATATAGGGGGTTTGATAAGTTTTACCATACTCTCTTTACGAACCATTATAAATTATTAAATTACTATATACTTTTAGGGATTAGTTTGAGTAGTTTACGATAACCCAAAATAAGGTAACCTATGGTAAAATAAGATTTATATAGGTTTTATTCTGATGAAAATTGGATGTGATGATTATTTGTGGGTGTTGAATATGGTTTCACAATCATTCACATAAGTTGTAACATTTTTATTTTGAACCCATTTTGGGTTGTGTCGAACAAGCCTAATTCGTTAAAAAAACACCCAATGATTCCTGTAACTATGATATAGACCGTCCTTCCCAAGGATGGATAATTCTAGGATTTTTTTCAAATATATTTATGGAATCACACTGGTCGAGAGGAAATGAGGTATGTCTCACCAACCCCTTTATAGGGTAATTGTTTCCTACTTCAGGGCTCTCTTATATATTTAAGAAGTATTCGTAAATAATTTATACACCCTAGTGTGGGAATAGTCACCCACAGTCTAATTATCTAATTGAGGAAATTTGTTTGATATAAAAATCAATATATATTATAGTTTACCATAATTCTCTTAATAATTATTGAATATTTCATTTAAATTTTACAAGTTTGGATCTCAAGAGTTTATTATTGTCTTATGAGGCACGAGGTGTTTTGGAGTTGGGATTGAACCATGAAGAAGTTTCATATGTATCTTGTGAAAGAATGAATAAAAACACAAGTAGTTTAATGAAATGGGTAAAGGGAAAATAATATTAGGTTCAAACCTGAAATAGGCATCCTGTATATCAAGTTAAAAATAGGAATCAAAGGTCACATAGATTGGTTTCATGGTCCAAGATTATAACTAAAAATGATTCCGATAGTGGGGGTGCTTTCACCATGATGATGGGATGACTATTTTGGATCTGTAATCCAATTTGAGTCATTCTCAGTCTGAGAAACATGATACAGTGTAAGATCTATCACATTACATGAGAGTGTACCTATAGTTTTCAATAGTGGGATTATTCACTAAGGCTACCGTGGGGAGACTCTTATTCCATGAAATAAGATAAAATAATATATTAGGCGGGACTTATACGTGAAATTCCCTTAGAAACATTCCCATGTAGGTGGGTTGGTTGAGACTAATTTTTGGGCCTTATACATAGTAAAATGACCATTTATTTGTAATAATGAGGAGAACCTAGTCTCTTGTTCAGTATGTTTCGGTTATGTATTACACCTATGAGGATTCTGATTTGTCTGAAACCATGAGCAGTAACTGAAATCATTATGATTAATGTATTTGTTTGGGCCTACACCTTATGTGTCTAGAACCAAGAAGAGTGTATCGACTCATGGTGATTGAATGTTTGGTTGGGGATTACAATTTGGAGGATTATCATGTATCTAAAACCATGAGGAGTATATCAACTCATGTAGGACTGAAGTTTTGGATGGGGATTACACCTAGGAGAACTACTATTTATCTAGTACCATGATGAATATCAAGAATCATAGTGAATTGATGTTTTGGTTGGGACATAATCCTAGGAGGATTCCCAAGTGATGACCCCCAATTGACCCATTGGTAATAGGATAAGGAAAGAATATTGTCATGTTTGTTCAAAAACCTAGTAGGTGTCTTATACATAGAGGAGTATCTCAAATCCATGTGAATAATGATAAACATTAAATGTATCTCAAATCCATTTTAAATGAATATTTTATCATGTCTTACTACAAAGTAGATTTCCATGTAATGATTTTCTCCCCCCTCCATCTATTATAAACATTATATGGAAGGGATACTATTATGGTTAGGGATTACACCTAGTAGGAGGCCCATTCTTAGAGGAGTATCTCAAATCTAACTGAATAATGATAACCATGAGGAGTATCTCAGCTCAATGGTAATTGAATAATTGATATGGTCATATACCTAAGAGGATACCTAAACCTATTGGATTATAAAAACTCTAGGTGAATTTTGAATGAATTGATACCCATGTATGAGACCTAGATTAATTGTTTATTATCCCTAGAGAGGGATGAAAAAGATTTTAAGCCCTTGTATAGGGGACTTGGGTGAAGGTTATCCCTAGTTGACTGCATTGGGTGAAGGCTTACCCAAGTGGAGTGAGTTGAATAAAGGGTCACCAAGGCAAGGGGTTTCCATGTAAGGGACACCCAAGTAGGGTTCTTCCAAGTATGGTGACTTGGGAGAATGTTTTTCCAAGTAGGTCATCACCAAGGTGAGGGTCACCCAAGTAGGGGTAACCCATATAAGATAACATTGGATAATGGTTATCTAAGTGGGGGTTCACCTAGGAAAGGGTCTACCAATGTGTGTGGCCTATGTACGAGTCACCAATGTATGGGTCTCCCATGTATGGGTTTCACATGTATGGGGAATTAGGTGAAGGTTCTCCCAAGTGGGGGACACCCTAGTGGTTCACCAATTTTTGGGATCACCAAAGTGAGTGATTTCCCACATGGTTTCTTTCCCCAGTGGGGGAATAACCATGTGGGGGCACACCAAGGTGGTTCATCCATGTTGGGGCTCACCCAAGTCGGTGATTTCCCATGTTTGGGTGCACCCATGTGGATGATTTATGATGTGGTTCACATTGGATTGGGAGAAATAGGGGCCTTATCTTAGTAGTGGGAAGCTAATGTTGGTCTGTCTAGGTGAGGTCAAACAAGTTGAGACAACAGGTAGGTGAAGTATAGATTTCACCTTGCTTTATCCTCTAGTATTTTTTCATTCCTTCACTAAAAAATTGAGGGGTCTATTTATAGAGTTTTTAGTAGACCTTCAAAAAGGATTTGGGTGATGCAATTTCTTGAATGAGATGTGAGAGTGACCTAGGCAAGAGGTGACATGAACTAGAAACTTACATAGGAAAGTCAAATTACATTATAATATTTACCCATCTTCTAATAGCCATGTATTTTGATTCTAATGTCCATTTGGGATCCACAACCAGTAAAATCAATTCCTGCAACGATAACTACGCTACAATATCATGATATTTTATGATGTAAAAAAGATCATAGAAGGGCCCAAACAGGTCATTTAATGTCCTTGAATCCTTTTTTATTTTAAATATAATAAATCCAATTCTTACTCCTAGAGGGAGGTTCTCACCACCACACCACCATATAGGAAAATGTTTCAGAGGGACTTCCATACCATTGTGTGTGATCAATCTTATAGATCATGGAAATAAAATATTTTTTTCTTCAAGTATATTAAAATATTTCTACTCAAACTCAACACATATTGTACAAGAGAAGATGGTATCATCGACAATGTGGAAAAGTGTGTGGAATGAATTTTTCAATGAAAAAAATTTTGAACAAAAGGAACCATAGTTCATTATGATATTGTAAAAGAGAATGACATATTAAATTTGATTTCATTTTACAATAATGATAATCCACCCATATTAACAATTTTCCATCACTCATGTAAACCATATTTTATTTAGGAATGGTTTGAGCTATGAGGAACCAAGTTAAAAATGTTAGAAGTGACATGTAGGGGAATGTTTTAAAGGTATTAGAATATGTTTTATAAGTGATAAAGGAGGACATTGAGCAATAATACATTGGGGGAAAAGGAAGAGTATAGTTAAAATGTTGGAGAAAAAGAATGTTTTTCTAAGGATCCACTAGGATTGTAATGGTTTATATATGGAGAATTTTGAAAATATGTGAACCAGTGCACTAATCCAAGGGTTTAAGATGGAAATTTACCCTAAAAGTATTCTAGACCATGGGACCAAGGAAAATATTATGCAATGATTTCAATGAAGGGGATAATGGTAATTAGGGTTCAATTACCCTCCACCACAAATTAGTGTAGTATTCTTATTTTATCAACCTTATTGTATTATGTATTTTTATAAGAACATAATGTTACCAACTTTAGTGTTTTTTATTTTAAGAAAAAATTTTATTGGTATGATTATTATGCATATCAAAATAATCCTTGTGAAAATCATAATATCCTCCTAAAAAAATTGATTCAAATTAAAAAACCTGATTGTTATCATCTAATGAACATTATATTAATTTTTATAATAGGTTAAAACATATCAAAAATAAATTTTTACCAATATTACTACAATTACAATAATGATTTATCAAATAAGAAAACTGAATAATTCACTTGGTCCTTTCTACAATGTTTTGAGACACATTTCCTAGAAACAGGTAGAGAAAAAAGTATGTTTTTCTTGTATTACATACAATATTTAAAAATATATATCATTAGAGATAATATCTTGAGGAATGTGAACAATTTTTTCACCTTTAACATTTCCTAAAAGTAAATTATAATTAAATTTTGAGGCCCAAATTTATTTAAGGTGGTAAAATGTAACAACTTGAAATTATAAAAACTTTGTAATAAAAACCACATTCTATAACTTCTTTCACATGATAAAAATAACATTAACAAATTAAAACATATTAATAAAACAATATTAATAATTCTATAATAAATAGTAAGATGGTAGACCATTAATAGCTATTACCTTGTGCGGTTAAAAAATAATATTTTTAATATTAAAAATGTATATAAGAAATATATTTTCATTATATTGAACTGTCATTAAAAAAATAAAATTGAAAATTTTACAATTTGAAATTATTAAATTAGAATTTTTTAACCCCTCTCATGAAAAATAAATTAGTATGATTTCTTAAATTTTTTTTGAAAAGATCGTTTTTTTGTCAAAAATATGTTTCTTGAAAAAAAATTATAATTTTATCAAAATATAAGAGTATAATAGATTTTTAGAAAAAAAATTAACTAAAAAATTTTTGTATTTAAGTAATAAAATTATTCAATTTTATATATTCTTTGATCTTACAATTAAAATGTCCAATATTTCTAGAATAAAACAAATTTGTTAGTATATTAAAATATGTTTTCAATATTATCTTTGAATGGAGTACTTTTATAATGATAATCAGTAGTGGTTTTCCTTGAAAGTCTCATAAATTTAATTTTTTTTAATAAATCATTTTGTTTAATTAAAATCAATAATAATAATTATTTTATCTTATATATAAATTTAAAGCTGAAAAACATCATTTTTGAAAAACAATGTTTTTATGAGATTAAGTGTGTTCATTTTATAATTAGATTTTAAAAAATTTAGAAATTTTATATGATTAAATGATTTTATAATTTAAAATTAATATTTTAAAATTATTTAATTAGGTAACTATTAGCATTTTTAACAAAATAAATTACTATGATTAAAAAATAGTTACCCTGGTAAAAAACTAAAGTAGGTATGAAAAATTTCTAAGCGAAAATGGTAATTTTTTTTAAAAAAATGTATTAAAATTTTTGATTTGATTTTTGAAATTATATTTTACCAAAAACAACATTTTAATACTTTTTAAAAAATAGTCCATGAATAGTTTATTGGAATTATTTAAAAATGATGAGTATTTCAAAAAGATTCATTTTATACTCTTATAAAATGATACCACTGACACCCTTTTAATGAAACACTATAACATAGAATTAATCCATGAAAATATAGAAAATTAAACTTAATATAACACTATTTCATGAACATAATCCTTTGGTCACTCATAGTCTTCATAAGCCCTTCAATTTCAAGGAGACTTTCAAGAAAAGATTAGGTCTCTAACATAAGTAAGATATCTTTATTTTGTTTTTCTTCTTTATATTACACTTTCATATATATTATCATCATAATAATACAGTAAATTTAGTATCATTATTATTATCATGTTTTTTATATTAATGGTACAACTCTTTTTTATTAATTTCCCTCAACTTAGAAAAATTATGTGAACTTCAATCAAGTATGTGCGCAGAATACCACCTCTACGAAGAATCGTTTTTCCATTTTTCTTCTTGTTTTTAATAAGATTTCCCAAAATATTCACATATGTTTAAAAATCATTAAATATTAAAAATAAGATAACTATGTTTCTATTATAATGATATCATGTCAAAATAAAAACCTCTTTAGCCAGACTCACAAATTGTGTTAAAGTGAGTTCAATTTTGGGTTTGTTTAACCACAAACTTAAACGATGCTTTAAAATATGACCATGCATGACTACAGGAACATTAAAAATTATAATATTATGATATATTAATAAAAAATTATTTTTATATGGTTTATGAAATATTATATTATTTGTTTTACTTATTATTTGAGTATCATGTTCCATTCTCCAAAATCAGTGAAATTTGCCGACACCGATTCCTTTTTTTAACAACATAAATAAAACTATTATGGAATTATATTAAATAATGATAAATAAATATAAGTATTAAAAATTATATTAAATTATATATTGATGATTAAATTTGTGTCAACAGATGGGTAATGACATCAGTGTTATAAAACATGTGGAAACGGTTAAAGCAATTAACACCCCATGGGTCAAATAAGCTATAACTACCCAATATATCCATAATAAATAATTATAAATGAAGGAAATAAAAGGTAGAATATATTAATAGGGTTATAAATATAATAATTTGTTATCTATTTTTTTACAAGAATTTTTTGTGTTACGAACTGAGAAATGAAACAAGGTAAGGGTTACGTCTCAAAATTACATTCCTCGAGACACATGTTATTTTATGAATATAATTTATTTTAAATTTCATATATAAAAAAACATGGATATTAATTATCATGTATTATTTTTATTCATTTTATTTAAACTCAAAATTATTTATCTCTCCCTTCTAAAATAGTTTTTATAAGAACATTTCTTATGTCATAAGTGTTTCTTAGCCAGAAATTTGAATCCCTTAAGATATGTGTAAGTTGCACATCATGTTTCCTTTTAAATGGTTTAAATACATCCATATTTTAATTTTATATTGTTATCCTATTATTATTAATGATATTCAAATTTCTATTTAAAATTTATACCTCTCATGGGGTTTTGATTCCACTGTTACAAATGTTGTAAGGGATTTTAATGGCTCAAATATTTTCCTTGGGCCGTAATCACTCTTATTAGACTATTATATTTAAAAATTGATATATTATATCCAATTATAATTTATATTTTATATCGATCAAAAATTTTGGGTGAAATTTTTCTTTTCACCAAATTATTCTTCTAATATGATTTCCACGTTTCGTTAAAATGAATTTTTCTCAAAAATAATTACTTTTACTTTTAATGGATTTTTTCTACCATGATAATATTTTTACATTACAACAATGTTCCCATTTCCCAAGTAGATTTTTTTTCAATTATTTTTTAGCCACATTATTTATTTTCTAATAAAAGGATTCATTATATTTTTTAACAGTGTGGGTTTTCAAAAAGGTTATCCAAAAATGATCAAAAGGTTATTCCATCATTTCAAAAAAACATATTTACCATCAAATGAAAAAAATATTTTCATAACATTTTAACATTTATAAAGGTTATATAATTAAATACTATTTCAAATTTAAAAATTTTCAAAGGATTTTAACTTCCATTTTTTAAAACATTATACCTTTTCTATTCTTCATTTTTTAATACTATTTTAATAGTAAAAGTTTTTGATGTATTTTTACTTCCTTATTTTCATATTTTATTTAACTATGAAGTCTTTATTATTAAATAATATTTAATTATTACTTGTTTTCGAATTATTTTCACGTATCCTTTTTCAATATATTAGGTATTTTCAAGGATATTTTATTTTGATTCCTTTGTGTTATGGTTTTTAAATGTTTTTTTTTTCGAATGAATTTTTTTAATAATAATATCCAATTAAATGTTTTAAATGGTTTTGTGATTTTTTTATTTTAACATATATTTCCCTCCAAGGTTTAACCTTCATGAATTAAGGTATTTATCACCCTCTATATGTTATTATGATATGATTCCTTTTGTAAATTTGTATTTTTTTATACTATGATTTGTTATGTTCATGATATGTTATTTTTTGAGAGGTTTAATAAACCAATTTTTTATCTTTTTTCTTGTTATTATTATTAGGAAATTTCATGGAACCTATTTTCATTCTATGGGCAATTTTATGTTGTGATGATCTTTTTCCTCAAGTGGAACACACATGAATGTATTATGATATGGGTGGGAAAAATATATCTATCCAATTCCTTAGTTAAAGGATTATATATTAGGAGATAGAAATGTTATATAAATATGTTAACAAGTATACAGGATTATAAAGGGTGACTGTGATGATATTTGTCTATACTAATAGTTATATGTTTGAACAGGTTTTCAGGTAGATAGGTTCACAAATATAGAGTGTGATGGTGTTTATATATAATCAAAATTAATATGTGAACAAGTTAGTGAGTAGTTAAGTTCACCAAGGATGAGTGATAAGTAATTAAAATCTACTGACAATTTTATAAGTGAAAGGGTTAGTAGGTAAATATGTTTATAATGATAAGAAATAATATATCTATGACTGTTCCAATTTTATTTCTTTGTTTCATGGATCATGGTATACGTTACATGTTTTATTTTCTCATTCCATTATATGCGTGAAATTATTGGATATTTTATGATTATGTTCAACACTTAATGATTTTTGTTATTCTAAAATTGATATTTTCCATTTTTCATTCATTTTATTATAATTAATAACTGACTATTATGATAATTCTTATGTTATCCTTGACTAAGGATTATATCACATCCTATTATTAGGTTTAAATTCCCCATGTTGTGAAGATAATTATATCATTGAATATGTCTATAAAGGGTATAGAGGATCAAGGTTATGGAGAAATGTTTCTAGTTGTAGTAAAATAATATTTATATGTAACTAATTTCCAAGACACTAAACCATTCTATATTTTGGTTTTGTGACTATATGTGAGTTGTGTTATTCAAATTGTGTTACTAATTTTTTATTTAATTCAAGATTAAATTGGGTAAAATAATTTATTCCATCAATAGAAATACTTTTTATGGTATAGTCTGACATCCATCAACCTACTGAGGAGTAGATTATTCTGGTATTTAATGATGAGTTTGTGTATATACTAGGTTCTCTTCATGTGTTTCCTTAGAAACAATTACCAATCTTATATAGTTAACCAAACCATGTGGCAGTAGTGGATTTTCCTAAGGTTTTGATTCAAGAAGTTTTAGGGAATAATGGAAGTATCTGGTGGGCCTATTCTAGAATTAGAATTTGTCAGACACAATGAATTATCCACAAGAACATAATCAATAAACACCACATTAAAAACTGTTCCAAAATAAAGTATAAAAATAATTCCATAACAAAAAATATAGGATATTATATATTAAAATTATAATTAATTTAATTATAAAAATACATTTCTCTTGAGAAATTTCTCCAAAACAGATATTTATGGGTCAATTTTTTTGAGTTATACCATCTTGGTGTTGGTAGGATCCAAAATTAGAATCCCTTTAGCGGTGTCCACACATTTTTGATCTCTTACCAATTCCAATAAAACTCTATGTTCTCGGATGTATGATCCAATATCTATATGTTTTTTCATCTTTATCACAACACAATCCTTCTGGATTGAAGGATTGTCTCTCTTATTATTTCATACATGAGATGGAGTAAGGAGGAGTAGTAGTAATTCTATTTATCATGATAGAAACTATAGATCTCTTCTTCATTAATAGAATTCTCTAGTAGAGGATGTTGTTCACAAACAAAAATAAATTAAAAACGCAATGAATTTACAACTTGGAAAAAATATAGCGATTGAATATATACCAAGGGTTTATTATTTACTATTTCATGATGTTATTTAATCATTTAATTAATAAAATACATTCCCCGTGCCATGTAATAATAATAATGAAAATAATTATAATATTTTTTTGAATGAACTTAATCTCAAAAACAAAATACAATTTTTACTAAATAAATATTTAACTATTAATTTAAATATTATTAATGATTATATATCTTGAATTATGAATCCCTTAACATGGACCATCCACCTTCATTGACATTTAATGAATCTCAAATAATAAATATTATTCAATAAATAAATAAATATTTTTTCATGATATTTGGAATAAATAATCATTTATTATTCAACTCCTATAAACATGGTAAATGAATGTTTTTGATAAAAAAATACTAAATAAATATTATTCCTAAATAAAAAGAATAAAATTTATTCCAAATATTATATTCAATTAAAATTTAACTATGGCCAATGGCTAAATTTATATTGCGAAACTCTAGGCCTCTTTCTCAGTGGCACAAGGCATGTCTATCCTAATGATCATGATCAACATCTAACAATGTTTTAAAGAACCTATAGGAAAATAAATTAATGTCAGAATGAAAAAACCACATATTAATGATCAAATTATTATATAATTTTTTTCATCATATCCCATCGTGTAAGTTTCAAACTCATGTTATCTACCTATAAGATCAAAATGTCATTTTTAACTTCCAAAAATGTACCTATCAATCACCAAGGCCATGGAATTTACTTCACCAATTCAATTTCAATCAAATTTCTAATGATATCATTATATGGAGTTTGAATGGACTAGTACTTTTTGGATTTATTCATTAATCCAATATCATTTTTCATAAACAAAGTGCATCCTACTTTACTATAAGTAGATCGTGTCATGATTTTTGATAGAATATAAAATTACATGACACAAGATATTAAACCATAATAATATAATGCTTATATAACAACACACATGTTCACATATAGAAATAAATAATGACAAAAAATAATTTGGATTACTTATTGGTGGGTCTTTCTTCATGATATCCTATATTAGATATTTCAAAGTGAAAAATTCAATGAAAAAAATCCCTTTTCACTTATAATAAACAATCACATTATAGACATCATAATTTTTTTGGATAGAATAATTAGAAATGACCATACGACATGTATATTCTAAAATGTTATCATATAACTTTAATTTTATCTTCATAACATGGAATTTTTTGGGTCTTTCAGTGTAACCAATACTCTGAGGATTTTATCATGTGATTTTTTTGTAAAAAAATAATCAATATTTGATAACAAATATATTAATAATCATTTATTTTATTGTTAAATTAATCAAAAGTAAAAAGTAGTTGGTTATAGGGAACAAAATATAATAATTTAGGTGTTCCCAATTGTCTAGACACCCTCAAATCTGACGGTGATGATATAATTTATCATCAATCATAGATAAATGAGTCTTTAGTTGATCCTAATAATCTAGATTCATGATAATCCAACTCTCCCATGGATAATGTTTGTGTTCTTATTTCTTGAGGAGTATTACCCAAATATGTTTTTGTGTATTGTTCTCCCAAATGCATTATATTTATAGTAGGTTTTCAGGTCTATTTATAAATAAGTGTTAAGGTTCAATGACCTCATGAAGTTCTCCGCTAACATGTTTTGTGATTGGTTTATTTTCTATAGAAGTTTCAACACAATATTATAAATATCAAACTTTGATTTAATGTAATATTTGATTTAAATGAATTGATAAGTGACAAAATACTTACCGCCAATATGTATAGGAGAAATAATTCTTGGAAGTTAAATGGTTTTCAAATTCATGCTTATTGATGTTTTGAAGGAGATCCATCCATGGAAGTTCAAATGTCAAATGATAATACTTTTATGAGGTGGTGATACATGGAGAATTATTATGGATTCAATTAATGAAATTAGATGTCATTATCGACCAATTTTCCATATGAGTTTGATTATTTATAAACTAATCTTCATGTATAAAAGTGATTGTCATATTTTTATTCACATTATTTATAACATCAAAAGAGTGATTGTGATGAATATGGGAAGAATAAAAATACCATTAAAATATTTATTTTCATAAATAGAGTAAAATTTATTTTAGAGGAATTGAATTGAAAGACATGAAAATATTTATTTTCCTAATGAAATTTTAAGGCCATGTAAAAAAAAGACAGAAATTTTTACATTTCATGACGAACTATTCAGAATAAGATATTGATTTGGTAATGTCATGAATATTATTCACTAATTACATGTTTTTTTACATTAATGAAAATATAGTGGCTATCAAAAAAACAAATATTGTCCCTCTTGAACATAAATGGGATCCCGGGATCAACCATGCGAAAACTGAACCGACCAAGTAATAAACTATGGAAAGGAAGACCATAATTGGAATAATGTTCTGGTGTAGGTAGACATGATCTCAAATGGGTCGGTTTGGGAAATAGTGGGTCATGCCAGCGTTCAAAAACTTAGTGGACCATAAGAGTGGACCCCAACTACATGCTATTGAGGACCAGGATATATGGATTTATTGTTTATGTATCCCCCAATCAAATTAATATTTTTTGTTGGATGGAAATTTTTTATGACATTGTTAGTCTTCAAAAAATAGGATGGAATAAACTCTACTACTCAATCAATTTAATATCCACAATCTCATCATCATAGTTCCATCATCTTCAGCTTCCCAAAACCCTTAAATTCATCATTCAATGTTGATTATATCCAAAATATGGACTAGGGAAGAAAATATTGATATCTTATCAAATCGAGACTCAAAAGCCATAAATATCAACATTAATGTATATTTCATTATGTTTTCAATAGTTTTTATAAAGAAAATATCATCGCCGAATGATGATGAATTTTTTTAGATTGTTTGAGAAGTATGGGTGCATCGAATGTTTCACGAGCCCACATGCATGTGAGTGTTTCATTACAAATGAATTAGTCAAGCTCATGGAATATAGGATTCTAACATTATCGATGTCACATGATTTGGAATATCCAAAATTATTTAGAGTTATTAAAATGAATCTTGACATTCCACTATTATCAGACATATCTCTTTTATCAAGAGATCATATAAGAGTCTTGGAATGACAAAAACCGCCTAGGAAAGGTGATGTTTCGTGGTATATAACTATTTAGTGTCCAAGATGACTTCTCTTTGATGAAAATATTGAATAGGAACTTTTTTTCGTAAAAAATTAGTGGAAAATTTTAAGACTCCTTGCACATATCTTGTGTGAAGAAGCTTATATGACTTATTGACTGAGTTTAAACTCTCACTATGATTTCTGAAGAAGAATATTGTTCCATTAATCTTCATGAAGAAGGAAAGATACATTCCAATATATTTTTATTTTTTTAACGATGTACTTAAAGTAGTACGTAAAGGAGGGAAACCCTGAAACTCTTGGTTACATGAAGAAGTAAA
Source organism: Viscum album (assembly GCA_963277665.1). NCBI lineage: Eukaryota > Viridiplantae > Streptophyta > Magnoliopsida > Santalales > Viscaceae > Viscum > Viscum album. Next base: position 1,469,444,706 of record OY728132.1, read on the forward strand.
ATGTTCCATGAAACTCTTATGTGAGGAAGATACCACAAACATTATCTTGTTTAAAGAAAATGAAATGGATATCACAATAATAAATGCTATATTAGTGAGTTTATATGAGGTAAATGTTTATAATAGCCCTTTAGAGTTGCGTAATGGAATTGAGATATCAGGTACTCATTTATGTGAAGATTAGATCAATTGATAAACATACTCTTGTGAAATACAACTGTGATACAAAGTATATAGTTCATTCACATGAAAGTGTATGGTAAGTGAATACATATGTTTTGATGTTTAATACATGTTTTGAATGGTTTGAAAGTTTTCATGGATGAAATAAGTTGATGAGAAAAGATACCTCACACTAAATTTAATCATTCAATTTTAAAGAGAATATATCTTACACAAGTCTTTAATACATTCATTAATTTAATTTCTGTGTGACTTTGAGAACCGTACACTACAATTGAATAGGACATATTATTTTTGGAATATAAAATATATAATAAATAGTTACCATGTCAATATCTACTCATTACTATTTTTTAAAAATCATAATTCTGAATATCCATACTACAATATATTATAGAATTCAAAAGATCAAACAAAGATTTCCTTCTTGATTTTTTTTGAATAGAGGTGTAAATTTTATTTCTTTATTCAATGTATGTGGATCAAATTAATTTTTTTTATTAAATCCTTCTATAATGTTACAAATCACTTCCATAGGAGTGTCCTGATGTCCTATATCTATGATACATTAAATAAATTACATTATAATTGGTCACTTACAGAGGAACAAGTACAAGGCTATACCCTTTCTCATTATTTTCATGATAATAATGAAAAGTTGTGTTCATGGAATAAAAATTACTGTACATAAAGGAATTTTACTTAGGGGGACAATACTCATTAACACACCCTACTGTCCATTGTTCTTTATTACTTCATGTGTATGCTTTATTACCACAACTAAGAAAGATAAGTGGACTATTCATTGAACTAGTGAAAGGGGAATTAAAAGTGATACAATTTTAATGTGATAAATAGTCATCTAACACTTATTAACCCCCTCTCAGTGTGGTCATCTCTAAAGAAACCCCGAAAATCAATATCAGAGGGATAGGTCACACATCTTATTGGATTCTCTACTTTGAATATAATTGAATATTTGATATATAACTTCATAGTTCAGAATGGCATTAAAACATGGAGTATTTGTATCACTTTTAGATCAACATTTTATCCTTATAATGACTTTGAATGATATAACTAAGAGTGAATTCATAAATATAAATAATTCACCCCTCTTGTTTAAAGATGGTGATGTATATATTCTCCCATACAATAATTCTATAAAAGATGAGTCTTCCATGGAATTTGATGATATTTTAGTTCAATATACTACCAATTCAATAGACACTAGTTCTAACACATATACTGATGAAATGGTACCAGGTGTGATTTTCAAATGTACAAAAAAATAACTAAGAACAACTGGTGAAGATCACACAACATAAAACTACAACTATAATGTTTAGAGTAAGACCTTGCAAGAGAATATCATCCATATTGAAGAAAAATCATTAATGAGAAAGAGTGAATGGGCACATATAGTGATGGTATGTGTAGACGTCACCAAATAATGAAATTCAAAAAACAAGAATTGATGGGATTGAAAAAGCATGATCCAATGATGGGAAGGATTGGTTTGAAACAATCCTAATGAAATATCAGGCCACTGATAAACATGAATAGAATTTCAATGCATTGGATGAAAAAATAGAAGTCAGACATTGATGTCTAGAATGATCAACATTAAATCAAAGCATACAAGATCAAGGATCTTAACACCTTGTTATAAAAGAAATATAAAATTCCTGATGCATAAGTTATTAATAATAATATAGAATGTAAAGATATATTGAAATCATTGGAGGATAAGAAAACCATGTGGATCTACTAAGAATTTTGTGTATATTCCAAATAACATATCACTAATTTTTTAATAGGATTTGGAAATAAAAAGAAAACTAAAAGAATTGAAGATGGAAACTTTTAATAAAAAAAGGTGCTTCCACATGAAGACATTGAATTTTATGATATTTTTTCAACAAATGATGACATGAAAAATATCAGAATTAATGTGTGGAAGGTTAAAAAGGGATGAAAAAATTTATGATGATTATTTTTTTATAACTCCAGTTAAACAAGAAATATTAAATAAGATTCAGAAGATAGAAATTGATAAATGATCCTTTCTGGATTGTGTTGACAATAATAAGACTCTATACTAAGATATTGTTAAAAAAATATCCAAACTTTCCATGATTTCTAAGAATGCTACTAGAGGCAACACGAATAGTTCACCATCACATGGTGTAGAAAAGAAAGAAGTTCTGTGGTTGAGTATAAATTATCATACTTTTTTATCACATTAATTAGAAAAATGGGATACACGTTATTCTCAAATACTTTTTTTCTCATCACATTCATGGAATTGATGTTGATGCTTATACATAGGGGGATAACTAAGTTGATAAATTAACATTTCTATATCTAAAAGAAGGAATATTAATCCCAATATATTTTGAAGTCACCAACCTACTTTGATATATTTGTTGTTATCAATAAACTCATAGAAAAATTTCATAGATCAAACATGATAAAGATGATAAAGATATCAAAACTGATGAACCAATTTCAAATAGCCATCATGGATTTGGACACTAAAATGTGTATTTATAACAATTCATATTCATAAGAACAATTAATGAGAAGATCCATCATGATGATGTGAAACCAGAGATCATCCCTTGAGGGGTAGTTTCAATAATGTTCCAGAATCATTATATTTCATTAAAATTTTACATCTCTGCAAGGTACCTATACAATAATTCATTGATGATGTAATTTTGAACACTCTCTTTTCCTTATTTTAAAAAAATGAAACAAAGTCCAATCTTATGGAGGATAATATAAATGAATTAACAATACTAGAAAAATAATTTTGAAGATGTTCTGTGAAATAATTCCATGAAATCTACCTACATATTATTATTTAATGATTCTAATATATGTGTTGAGATGAGTTCATGAATTTTAGGTTGAATATATAATGAATTTTTTTTGAAAAGAGGTATCAGAAAAAGTCTACATTTATTTTTTCAATTGGCATTGATCAATTACTATCAACATTAAAATTGTTGAATAGTCAATGAGGAAAAAAAGTTTTTTTATATCATATGGTATTATATTCTAAGTTGATAATGGATAATATTTTAGACTAAGTTAAACACTATCTTTTTCTACACTAGGATAACACAACTGGACTTATAAAAAAATAATTCATGTAATTTTTATTAAAAATGAAATGATACCATAAAATCTTAGGTACTTTGAATTTTTTATAAATAAGGAGGAGAGAAGAAAAAAATCTCTAGTTGAAAGAGGGAGAGGATAAATAAATCATACATGAAAATTGGATGAACATATTGTCATATTTTTTTGGTATTTACAAAAAAATAAGAAGGGGATATTGAATATCAATTATTGGTCTGGTTTTTTTCAATGAGTAAATAAGTGAAGAAAAACATAATTTAAATATGTCTTGAAGAAGAACCGATTTTAAGTTCACTAGTGTTCGCAAGCATGATGATAGCTATTTTGAAGGAGATATATTTATGTAATTTAAAAGGTAACATGATCATATTTTGGATGAATTGTTATTTCTTATAGAATCATTATGGTTCCAATTATTTAAATTTGATAATATACTCAAATAATTCTAAAATTTATGTTTAATGATTGATAAACTGGTCCTCCCGTTTCAATGAACATGAGCTAATGTGTTATTCATTGTTTTTAACATCACAAGAGTTATTATGATGAAGTTAGGAAGAGAAAGAAGACCATTAAAATAATTATTTTCATACTTATAGTCATTTTATTGATATAATTGAATTGATGAACAAGTAATAATCAGTATCCTGAAGACATTTAAATGCCATGTAAAAATAAAGACACATATATACTTTAAATGATTAATTATTTATAAGAATATATGAAGTTAGAAATAGAATACTGAGTATTTACTAAGTATATGTCCTGGGAGTTTATCAAAAAAAAATTGGCCAACAAAAGTAAACAATATGGGCTTCCTGACCACTTATGGGAGGCAAGTCTCAACTGTATGAGAGCCATCTTAACAGGGGTATAGACTATGGGTGAATGATAATGGTGGGAACCAAACACCTATCTAGGAAGTCATGGGATCACATGGTTTAGCATGATCAATAGTGGAAGTTAGTGGGAGATGGAGTCATGGTGGAACTCGAGAGTAGAATATTGGACCCAAGGGAATTCTTTACTAGAAATGGAATATGTTTTTTCTTTTTTCTAATCCACATTGGATTGATCAAGGAGATCATGGAAAACATAGGAGGAACATAGAATGGTGTACAAAAAAGGTAGTATTTCATTGTGGTAGTGCGATGAGGACTGAGAAGCATGGTACAAAGACCACCCACAAATAACGGTTCATGGAAAAAATACGGTTCACATGAAGTTTCATACTATGAATAAAAAAAAGGTTTGTAGGATAACTCATCATTTTCGAAAACGAGGTGGTGATTTGTGTTGTTGCGAAGGTAGAGAGGTGTTACGCAAACTGCATTGGGAAAATAGTTCATGAATGGAGAAGTACACAATGAGGGCCATACAACATCGAATGTTTAAGTAAAATGAATTTGTGATACTTTTTAATCATTTTTCCAATATAAGGAGAAATGAATCCATCATTACATAGATTTATTTTAACTAAATATTCAAGAGGAATTTGGTGATGACTAGGGTGGTTTTTGGGAAGACAACCCTATGAATGAAAACAGTTTCATAAGGATGATTCCACAAAAGGAGAAGTAGTCCATGGAGACAATCTAGAGAAGGGGTTTTGTGGGGAACTGTATCAGAAAAACGAAAATTGTTCTCAAAGTAGGGCCAACCGTGGATGAATAGTTCACAAACTATCGATGCATATAAAATTGGATTACATCTACAGGTAAAAACATGACTTCAAAAGAGAAACTATCTATAGATGGGGCTGTATATTTTCATGAAAATAAAGGGACATACAATTCCATAAAGTGTGTGTGAATTTCGTTCAAGATAGTCAGCTAGGGGGATTCATTGGAAGTGTTTTGAGGGATGAACTGTTCTATCCTAAAAATATTGTAAAGGCAGTGTTCTTGGCACATAGTGAATATGCCTAATATTTTATACTCCACAACTAGAGATGTTTAATATATTTAGATACGACTGACACACTATCAGTGTATGTCCCTCAGACTATCCCTTGGTAATGAAACAAGTAAAATTGATGTGTTTCCTCTTTTAATGTTATTTTATATTAACTACTTATTCTCATCAGAAAGGTTTAACAGGTTCTTACTAATGTGGGTATATGATCTGTCACTTTGGAAGAAAACATTGACACCCTTATTGACCCCTCCCCTCATAGGGTGTTCTGGTGTCCTTCATAGAACTCCGTTACATGATATTGAGTATAATAAAATGTTGCTTGATTTATTAATCAACCCATAACTGAATGAATGTTTGATGTGGGATGGTGAATGAATGTGACACTATTACTCCACTAAAATGATATGGTTATAACCTCCTCTATGTGATCCAATTAATATATGTCGTAAGTGGAATGTCCTAGATTTTTCCTTGTATTATTTTAAATATTATTTGGGATTATTTTGAGACCAGACATAGAGACGACACATGATTCCATGGCACTGTGTGCCCAAAATATAGTTTTAAAAAATTTTAATACATTAAATGGAATGCATTATAGGTTTTCCTATGAATGTAAAATAACATCTAAATGGGTGTCCAAATCAAAAAAAATTGATAGCACTATTGTGTTTAGAGGAAAACTTTTATCCTAGGAATGACCTAACATTGGCTAGTGTGGGTCGATAGGGAATAATTTTATTTGTCCATAACAGGAGAAAATATATTTTAATAAAAAAATTATTCAACGCATGGATTTCATTAAAAAAATATTTTCAGGATTCCAGGGTTATCACAATAACCCTAGAACTCTTTTGAGATAGTAGAGAGGTAGAAACCCTAGAGATCTATCCAATGAATGAGAAAAGGAACTTGGATCTATGATCAACGGATCGAAACAACCATGAATTCGGTGGATCAAGGATTGATGAATGATGATAGCACAACTTCTCTCACTATCAATTATCATTTAAAATTGTTATGGGGTGTGTGTTTTAATTTATTTTATTCCTTATATTTTATTCCTATAATGAAAATGAATCAATTGATGAACAGATTGATTCACAGGTCATCCATATTGTAGGTTGGGATTATATTCGTGGGATTTGTTATCAGGGTTGATTTGTTTAGATATTTGATTTTTTTCTGATCATTCTTAATGAATGGATTATGGATGGAATGAACAGTTATCAAGGATAATTCCTTGGGTTGTTCCATATGTTTTTCTCCACATATGCTCTTCATGGTTTTGAGACAACTGGTCCTTGCACCTTCATTTAATGAAAAATGATTCGAGATTGATGAAATAACCCCATGATGATGCATCAGAGGTCTGACAGAAAAGGACCAATGAGATTTGGCTAAGATAGTGGTGCATGTAGGCGTAAGTGGAAGCACACAAAGCTAAATCTGGTCAGTGTTAGAGAGTGGCAGCGCGGATCCAGCCAATAGTGAGGTAGAATACGTGCCACAGGAAAGGCTTTCAGCAGAGGAGGAACAAAAATTAGAGGGACTGGGTGTAGGAAGAGTGCACGGGGCTTGCTGACATAGTGGACCAACCATGTGGGATGCAACATGACACTATAGGGGGAGGGGTGATAGGGGGAGCATAGTCGGGGTAGAACCCGTGTGAATACCAGACCGGCCCGTGTGTGTGTAGAATAGACTAGAAGAGTTGGCCCTCTCCAGTGGCCCAGTTGGTCAGGACAGTGTAGGCTAAGGAGGCTAGACCAGGTCAGGTTGGGTTGGGTTTGGTGGTTCAGATCTGACCCAGATCGGACTCGGGTCAGATATTTTTACAAAAACAACCATAACTATCAAACCATGTGTCTGTATGACATGTTATCTGCAGTGTTGGGAACCTTAAAATGAGATGGTCCTTTTTAGATATCATATGTGGGTTTTTTGTGTCTGTTACTTCATTCGACCAAATTAATAGAGGAGTAGGTTCTCCTGAAATGAGCGCTCTATGAGAAAAATCATGTGGCTGGCTATGGCTTTAAAATTACGTGACATAGAGACTACATGACTTACCAAGGCTATGTGTCTTACGAATAATCTATGTCTTACCAATAATATATGTCTTATCAGGACTAAGTGACTTATTGGGACTATGAGACTTATTGATAGTGGGTGTTATTTGGATTAGGTCTAACGACCAAGTTTTTTATATCATTGACTTATACCAATGTGAGTGAATTATACTATTTCTTTAAGGTATACCTTATGTATTTCATTTTGGTATACATTATGTATTTTTTATGGTATAATTATTATATTTCATTGTGTTATTCCATTGTTGTTTCATGGTTTCCTACTAAGTATTGTTTTAATCAACCCTGAACGGGATTTTTCTGCACGTTTTGTGTCACGTGCAGATGATCGATGCCTTTATAGAGTCCTAGGTAGACTACGACCTGGTAGTACATAGTGAGACAAAATATTCAAGGTGTTCTCATTCGGATTCAGATATCTTTCTAGTACCTTTCCCTTTAGGTAGGTTTTTTCTGTAGACAAGTTTTAGGAACTTGTGCATTCACTTTTACAGACTCTTTGCTTTGGTGGGTTTGTATTCTGGCACTTTTTAGCTTCACTTTTTATACTGTATAACTCTTTGATTGATATATTATTGTATGCTTGTTTTTTTTTACTTAGTTTTTTTAAAATTTATACATTTTCAGCTTGAATATGTGTGTGTACAAGTACTTAGGAAAATTCTTCCCGTTTGTGGGATAAGCCAACTCGGTTGAAGTCACCATCCCATGGACTGCTGGAGGTGGGTTTGGGGTAGTCACAAAATGGGCCCCTTAGAGATGGTTCTTGATATAGTGGTATCAAAGAGAGGTTCTACTTATAGAAAGGGAGTCTGTGAGGTTGGTTTGGAAAAATAGTGGAAAGTGTTTCGAGATTGGATTTTAGGCTACGAATTATAGTGTTGGTATGGTGACCGACATTTCCATGCACCACGACTTTTGACACAGATTTTCAAATTGTTACATGGAAACACTAGTTTTATGGAAAATAATGGTACATTCATTATATAGGATTTGGGTGTGTTCTCATGTCTTTCTTGAGTCAGCTGACTAGGTATACTATATTGAACATGGTAAATCTTGTTCTATTTCAGGATTCCACCATGTAGACATCAAACTAGTATTCTATTGTGTGGTTATGAGGATGATCTTCCTAGAGACAATGGGTTAGTACCGGGGCTTGTACCAGAGCTAAAACCTGTAGGTGTTTTACCTATAAAACCACATGATTTCATAGTACTTTATTTCTTAAAAGTAAGTCAACAACTTGTGCTACACGCAACACCGAGTTCGAGTGCACCACGACTTACCTAACTAGTTGTTCAAAAGCAGTTATGAATAGTATTATTAGCATTTTGAATTTCATATATTCCATATAAATTATAACATCCAAATTATCTGTTTCTTATACATAATATAATAATAAATTGATTGTTTTTAGATAAAGGGTGTAATTTTCAGAAAATGCAATTTTACCACATTTTAATGGAGAACCCTTTTAAAATCCAATATTTTAAACTTTTATATATTCAATTTGACAAAATAAACTTCCACTTAAGAATAAGGACATACAAATTTAGTTTTGATAAATTTTTGGTGTTATTCTGATAACTTTAATATTTGGGTGAAATGTGAAAAATACTAAATTTTAAATGAAAACAACTTTTTTAATAAAAATAATTTTTAGTGTTAAATAATAAATTTGAATGGTTTGAAAGTATAATTAGATTATATTTTTATCATTCAACACATTTTAGGTCATTATAATTAATTTCACATTTAAAATTGACATAAACACATGTCAATCTTTTGATAGTTTTTACTTCTTAAAAAAACCCACTTTTTGGTTTTAAAAATGGGAAATAATTTTAAATTAATAAATTCAACTTCTATGTTTTGAATTTGGTAAAATAGACTTCATTTTTTAATTTTAAATATCAAAATTATTTTAGGGTGTATTTTTTGTATTTTAGAAAAACATTCAATTTTTTGATAATAGTGAAAAATAATGTGTTTTTTAAATCAGCTTTTTATTTAAATAATTATTTATTTAATTTAAATTTATTTAAATTAAAAATAGATAAATAATACCAATATTAGTTCAATTTAATTAATTTTAGTCAATTTATAATAAAATTATATGTACGAAATTTTATTGAATTTTTTAACGTGTTTTACCCACAATCTAGGCACGTTACCATATTTGCATAAAACATAATTTTACCACTTCTGTGAGTTGAATTTCAAAAACCCGAGTGACTTAGTTGACATTATTAAGTAAAATTTGGTTCAATAATATGAAAATAATTTTTGGTGAATAGCTACTTTTGACTTTTATTTACCACGATTAAAAGTAAATATGGTAATTAAGGGTAAAAATGATATTATATTACCCTAAATATTATACTAATTCTATTGGATAAGTGTAATTCGACCAAAACAAACCTTATGAATAAAACATGATCCTCTTTGGTCAACTTTTATTAGATTAGGACATTTACTATTATTTTATTTAAAGAAGAGTTAAAAGTGTTAAATTCAAAGTTTAATAACAAAGAAAATTTAATATAGGGTTACACACAATATAAATTCTACTATAAATATTCATTAGAAAGATAAAATGATTTCCTACATAATGGTATTTTATTTATAATTTTTAGAGATTAAATAATTTAATTTATTTATGACGCCGTGATGATGCATAAATTACTATTTTTAATGAAATATTAAAATAATTGATATTATAAATATCCAAATAAATGTATATTGAGACTTCTAATTAATTAAACTAATTTTATAAGTTAATATGACATGTTAGAGTTTATTAGATCAAATTTTTGAAGGGATAAGGTTTTCATGACTTTCACAAAAACTGAATACCAAATAGTATCAAAATTGACATAAATTAATTTTTAAAACGAATACTATATTATTAGTTGATAGAATATTCCTATAAATATAAGTTTTGGCCAAAGGGATTAAATAATATTATATATTTTATTAATGAACAACTTGATGTTCTCGTGGTAGTTTACAGAATGTTTATTAACCATATAGTGTAAGAATACAAGAAGACACAACAAAAGTTAAACTATTTAACTAAGACTTAAATCTAAATGATAAGGTTAAAATGGTATCCTAAACATGTCTAAAACCTATTGGTTGAGAATTATTTCGACCCATAACCACATAAGGATCAAAATAAATTCATTTGGAGCCATTATAAAACGAATATGATTTTATAATAAATTAATATTGTAATCTTTTCCTAAAGTGACCCTCACCCCTCATATAAAAGGGCAGTTCCCCTTCTCCCAAAATCACAACTCTACCAACCCCTACCCAAATATCCTCCCAAAATCCCTCAAACCAACCTATATTCCTTAATTTGATCATAAATCCTTCTTAAAGATCCCTTTTCATCAACTCTAAAGGAAAACATGAAGAAGAGGTAATAATTTCACCACGCTCTTTCAAGTTATTTTCTTCTTCCACTTCCTCTTTATTTGTTGTTTCCATACCAAAATAATAAATCCAGTACCTACTACATTTTTTGATGTTATTATAAATATGGTACAACCGTATTCATTATTCTATCGATCATATAAATGACAAAGTCACCACAGGTGTGTACGTACAGCTTATCATCTCCACGTCATGGTGATGTTTGTTATTCAAGCACTTAATTGTTTGGATGGGTATAATAATGAGTATAGATATTATAAATATTAAATATAACAAGTTAATGAATCTTTATATATTATATACTATCCGATTACATGCGATTTAATGATCAATATAATGATATTGTCGCTCGCGCGTACGTACGGATTACCATCTCCACAGCGCGATGAGATTCATTTCCACATTCACCATTCAACAATGATTATAAAAATAAATATTACTAATATGTATGTAATATATGAAATAATAATTCTAATTAATATATATATATGTACTTACATATATCTTTTCCACTTACTTTCATTCAATATGATATGAAAATGGAAACAATGTTTATGCGTATGTACGGCCTACCGTCTCCATAAATGGTGTTTTACATTTCATATATCTATCTATTATACATATTTATATTCTAAATATATATTATATATAAATAATGTTTTATATTCTAGAATTATATAAATCATGAACTAAATGATACGATCAAGAATAACAAGTTAAAACACATATGATAATAAAAGTGATTATTACCCCAAATGTTAATTTAACATTGAAATCATTATTAAATAGGTAGTATAAAGTCATAAATGAATCATGTATGATATAATAAATATGAATATGGTTCTCGTAAAATTTAATAACATACAATGGACATTATATAGGAGGTTGATCATACCCTAAACCAAAGGAAAGTCAAAGGTTAGGGTTATTTCCTCAAACTCATTATTATTCGAGATTGTTTTTGTGTAAGTATTTACTAGGAAATATTTATCATTGATACCCATATTTCTTAAAAATGTTTTCAAATGGAATTTTTAAGGTTTTATGGGATGTTCTATTTAACTAGATGATCGTTTTAAATATTTTATAGATTTATCTATCTAAATCATTTTAATTAATGTCCATCTTTTCAGAATGATTTTGAGGATTTATTTATATAGACAATAATGTTTTGAAATGATAATTATATTCAAAAGGTTCAAAGTGGTATGGGACACTTTGATTCAATAACATCTTTTAAATTACTTCCTTTATTAAAGTTTGACTTTTAAATTATTTCACAAAAAAGGGATATTTCTTTCAAAAACTTTTACTGATCATTTTCAACTATGTCATCATCCTTAAAGTGATATTATTATAGATTGAGGTTGATTTATTATAATTCAATCTTCCATATTTTATTGAATGAGTTATGATATGTTTGAAAGTGAATATTCTATTTTTATACCATTCATGGTTTATGGTTAATGTATTGACATTTCGTATGCTAGTTTTAATCTGAATGTTTATGTTTTGTTTCTAATTTTTCATATGAGGAATGCAGTGGACATAGTAAGTGATGGGTGGAGACTGCTATAGCTCCTTGATGTATTGGTAGGTCTCATGAGACAAGATAGTGTCTTGGCACAATGTATTGGAAAGAATTTTATTTGTAGTCTTGGCACTAGGCCTTGACTATGTGGTAATGATGTCTAGCGTTAGGCATTCCCTCATTATGAAATTAGTTATTACCTATGATTATTCGACTAGTAGAATTTCCATGTGCATGTTTATATGGTGATGTTTGATTTACTTTTTCCATATTATGTTCAAGATTATGTTTAAAAAGTCTGTTATTTTAATTACACCTCTTTCCTTAAAAGTTTATAGCTTCCACTAAATTATTTACCTTTACTGAGCATTTGATATCACACCTTTTTTTGTTTTATTTTCATAGGATTCCAAAAATTGTATTAAGATTGATATACAGGGTTAAGCTAAAGGGAATAATAATGTTCTCAAATAACTATCTATACTGTGTTTTATGTTTTATATTTTAATGTAAAGTTAATGTATGTAATATATTTTCCAAGACTACTAAATTGATCGGTTCGTTGAGACTTTCTCCTTGTAATCATGCCAATGTATTTAGATAGTGCACCGGCTCTGGGTAACTGGGGTCGAGGAATTACATTTGGTATCAGATTATGTTTAACAACAACCTTGGAAATAGATTTAGATAAACTCTGGTTAGAGAACATTTCCCTAAAATAGAATTTGAGGATTGGTTTAGAAGAACTTCTTAGAATTTTGGTAATGTACAGATTTTGTGTTTTTTCTAATAAATATATCCCTGTATGGATATGAGCAGGTAGAGGTGTCTCTAGAACAGATGCACCTAGGAGTGAAAATTCGGACAAGGAGTTTTGTGCTTGACCAGGGATATCCTGGTACATGATAACAGGCCTTGTTGCACTCTTGGTTACGACACTCCCAGGGGATATGCTTAGGATAATTTAAATTTTCATTACAAACCATTATGATGAAATTAAGAGTAAATACATCTTCAAATAGAAAATTTTATGATAAACTAACCAAGTGTATGATATTGTTTAGAAATGGATTCTAGTAGAAGGAATGAGAATTCTAGTATTACACATGATTGAATGATTAAGAAGGATTATATATTTCATTCTATTAAGATAAAATTTAAAAGGTAAATAGTCTTCCACATATTCTCATCGTATGAAGAAATAATATCATGTGTTAATAATACAAGTAAATAATTTTCTGAGTCCTATGTCTTTGAAGGGAAGCAAGAGAAGTAAAGGATGGATGAGAGAATGATGGATAAAGGGAAGAGGGGAAAGGAGGATTTTCCCATACATGATAAATGTTGAAAGAATCACCTTGGTAAATGCTTGAAGGGAATGGCTGTTTTCTATAACTGTGGAGAAAAAGGACACCATGTACGTGATTTCAGGGGTAAGAAAAGGGTTTCAAATGTATAATGCTTCATCTGAAAAGGGTTGGGAAACTTTGTAAATCAATGTCCAAATCATCAGAGTATACCCCAAATGTTGCTATTGGAAAATTATCAGGTTATGATACTATCGAAGATGAAGAGGAACGATTAGAGTTCTTATGTTTTTATTAAAGTACTGTGTCATTTTAGTATTGTATTAATTATTTACATGTTATAATAATTATAGAGTATATAAGGATTGTACTGCAATACTATTTCATTAAGGACTTGAGATTGTGTGGAACCAAGAAAAGTGACTCAATATCAGGTAATTTTTTTTGGAAAATATATGGTTGAGAGAATGATAATACATAATATGGTTTTGATACCGAGGTAGTGATTTTGGAATAATATATTATTAATTTGGATAAGTTATATTGGATATTCTTGACTACCTTGAAACTGGTTAATGATTTGTATATTCCATCACTATTGAAGTTTACAAAATTTTTGGATATAAGGAGTATATCCAATATTCTATAAGGAATAAGGGAGAATGAATGTAATCAATAAGGTTTTATGGTAATTCAGGGTGTTACCGTGTTTTAAAAGAATACATGATGAAGGTATTCACATGTTGTTATGTGGGAAAAATATCTTTGGTGTGTTTTCCTTGCTGATAAATTTTGGACTCTGAGCTTGGAAAAAAGTATTCTGGATAAGTATAAAGGATGGAATAGATTAATTTTGAGATTCGATACTATTTTTTAGGTTAAATCAATTATTGAGATTATTTTTTAATTGCCATAAAAAAGAGAACCCGGAGGTTTGACGACAAACTGTCACGTCCGGAAAGGCCGCGAGGCTTGAACCCACAACCAAAGGGCGTCATGGGTGGATCACCTACCACTGGAATATGTGATATCCTAGTTTGTATAATTTAGTTTTTTAAATAATCTGATAAATGAATTATAAATTCATTATTTTTGGAACCCTATACGATTAGTATAAAGAGAATATTTTTTGTTTTTATTATCTTTTGGAGTGAAAGATGAGTTTGTGGTAGGAATTTGTTGAAAGATGAAATTCTACTTTTCATGGATATATTTTTTACTCTTATTATATGAATAAATTAATTCTTAAACTTTAGTGAATGGATATTAAAACAAAAACTATTTTACCCTAATACCTTATGTTTTGTTGAATGGAAGATATTTTAAATCATCGTAGCTTGATGACTTTGAGGCCCTTAATTTTACACTTGTTTATGATTGATGACCTCAATCACTCCCTATATATATTTATGTTTTTCTTCTAATTATTTGTATATAATTTTGACCAATGTTCTCCTAATTGAGATCATAATTTGGTGGTGAATTTTTCATTTCCCTTTCCCTCTTATTAAGACTAAATTTTATTAATCCGATTTCCGATGTGGGATTTCCAAAAATGTATTTTTCTATTTTTAAACTTATATTTTGGAAGAACAATCTCAAATTTCAAGGACACAATTTATTTTAGTAGGGTAGAATGTTACACCCCAAGATTTCATAGTACATTATTTCTTCAAAGTAGTTCAATAACTTGCGCTACACGCAACACCGAGTTCGAGCGCACCACAACTTACCTGACTAACTGTTCAAAAGTGGTTATGAATAGTATTATCTACATTTTGAATTTTATATATTCAATATAAATTTTAACATCCATATTATGTGTTTCTTAGACATAATATAAAAATAAATTTATTTTTTTCAAATAATGGATGTATTTTTCAGAAAATGAAATTTTACCACCTTCTAATGGACACCCATTTTTAAATCAAATATTTTACACTTTAATATATTCAATTTGACAGAAATAAACTTCTTATTTAGAATCAGGACATAAAAATTTAGTTTCTATAATTGTTTGGTGTTTTTCTAATAACTTTTATATTTGGGTGAAAAGTAAAAAATACTAAATTTTAATTGAAAAAAACTTTTTTAATGAAAATAATTTATAGTGTTAAATAACACATTTTATGGTTTGGAATTACAATTAGTTTACATTTTTATCATTTAATACAATTTAGGTCACTATATTTAATTTCACATTTAAATTTGACATAATCAAATTTCAACATTTTGATAGTTTTTACTTCTTAAAAAAACATCTTTTTGGTTTTAACAATGGGAATTAATTTTAATTTAATAAATTCAACTTCAATGTTTTGAATTTTTTAAAATAGACTTAATTTTTGAATTTGGAATATCAAAATTATCTTAGGGATATTTTTTGATATTTTTCTGAGAACTTTCAATTTTTTGATAATAGTGAAAAACAATGCGTTTTTTAAATCGACTTTTTATTTAAATAATTATGTACTTTATTTAAATTTATATAATGTAAAAATATATAAATAATACCAATATTAGTTTAATGTAATTAATTTGAGTCATTTTATAATAAAATAAGATGTATAAAATTTTATTGAATTTTTTAACGCCTTTTACCGACCTTCTAGGCACGTTAGAAAATTTGCATAAAACATAATTTTACCACTTATGTGAGTTTAATTTAAAAAATATGAGAGACATAGTTGACATTATTAAGTAAAATTTGGTTCTAATTAGATGAAAATAGTTTTTGGTGAATAGCTACTTTTGACTTTTATTTACCACGGTTCAAAGTAAATATGGTAATTAAGGGTAAAAATGATATAATAATTACCCTAAAAGATTACTAATTCTATTAGATAAGTGTAATTAGGAAGAACAACCTTATTAATGAAATATGATCCTCTTTGGTTGACTTGGTTTAGATTAGGACATTTATTATTATTTTATTTAAAGAAGAGTTAAATGTGTTAAATTCAAAGGTTAATAACTAAACAATTTTTATTATAGAGTTAAAAATAATATAAATTAGATTATAAATATTAATTAGAAATATAAAACGACTTCATACATAATGGTATTTTATTTGTAATTTTTAGACATTAAATTATTCAATTTATTTATGACACAATGAGGATGCAAAAATTACCTTATCAATGAATTATTAAAATAATTGATATTATAAATATCTAAAGAAATTTATATTGAAACTTATGATTAATTAGACTAATTTTATAAGTTAATATGAAATTTTAGGGTCTGATTATATAAATATTTTTCTAAGGGATAAGGTTGTAATTACTTTCACAAAAACAAAATACCAAATAGTGTCAAAATTGACATAAAGTAATTTTTAAAACAAATACTATATTATCAGTTGATATAATATTCTTAAAAATCTAATGATTGGCCAAAGGTATTAAATAATATTATATATGTCATTAATGAATAACTTGACATTCTCTTGGATGTTTAGAGTATGATTATCAACCATATAGTTTAAGAATACAAGAAGACACCGTAAAAGTTAAACCATTTAGCTAAGAGTTAAATCTAAAAGATAAGGTTGAAATGGTTAACTAAACATGTCAAAAACCTATTTTTTGAGGAAGTTTCGACCAATATCCTCCTAAAGATCAAAATAAATTCATTTGGAGCCATTATAAATATAATATGATTGTATAATAAATTAATATTTTAATCTTTTCCAAAAGTGACCCTCACCACTCTTATAAAAGAGCACTTCCCCTTCTCTCAAAATCACACCTCCAAAGCCATTTTACTAGGCCAAACCCTGCCCAAATATACTCCCAAAGTCCCTAAAACCAACTTATAGTCCTTAATTTGATCATAAAGCCAACTTAACGAGACATTTTTATCAACTCAAAAAGAAACACCCGAAGAAGAGGTAATAATTTCACCACCCTCTTTCAAGTTCTTTTCATCATCTACTTCTTATTTATTTTTTTTATCCATAACAAAATAATAAATCCAGTACCTCCTATATAATGTGATGTTATTATAAATATGTTAAAACCATATTCATCATTCTATCTATCCTATAAATTACAATGTCACCATACGTGCGTACGTACGGCTTACCGTCTCCACGTCGTGGTGTAGTTTGTTTTTCAAACACTTCATTATTTGGATGGGTATAATAATGAGTATAAATAATCTAAATAATAAGTATAAAATGTTAATTACTATGTATATATGATATACCTTCCAATTATACATGATTTAATGATCAATATAATGATATTGTCGCTTGTGCGTACGTACAGATTACCGTCTCCACAGCACGATGAGATTCATTTACATAGTCACCATTCAACGATGATTATAAAAATATATATTATTAATAAGTATGTAATATATGAAATAATAATTCTACTGAAAATATATATATATATATTTATTTATGTACTTATATATATCTTATTCCCACACTTTTATTCAATACGATATGAAAACGGAAACAACATTTATGTGTACGTACGTCCTACCATCTCCATAAATGGTGTTTTCCATTTCATATATATATATTACACATATTTATATTCTAAATATATATGATATATAAATCATGTTTTATATTCTAGAATTATTTAAATCATGATCTAAATGACAGGATCAATAATAACAAGTTAAAACACGTACGATAATGAAAGCGATTATTACATGAAATGTTAATTTAACATTGAAATAATTATTAAATGGGTAGTATCAATTCATAAATGAATCATGTATGATATAATAAATATTAATATGTTTTTTTATAATTTGATAACTTACTATGGTCATTATATAAGTGGTTAAACGTACCCTCAACCAAAGGAAAGTGCAAGGTAATGGTTATTTCTTCAATTTCATTGATATCCGAGAGTGTTTATGTGTAAGTATTTACAGGGACATATTTATCATTGATACCCATATTTTATAAAGAAAAAGTCAAAAGGAATCTTTTAAGGTTTTGTGGGAGTGTCTATTTAACTATATCATCATTTTAAATGTATTAAATATTTATCTTTCTAATTTTTTTTATTTAATGTCCATGTTTTCAAAATGATTTTAAGGATTTATTTATATGAAGATGAATGTTTTGAAATGATAATTCTTTTCAAAAGGTTCATAGTGTTATGGGAAACGTTGATTCAAATATCCCTTTTAAATTACTTCCTTTATAAATGTGTGACTTTTAAATTATTTAAAAAAAGGAAATTTCTCTCAAAAAGTGTTACTGATCATTTTGAACTATATCAGTATCCATTACTGGATATTATTCTTAATTGAGGTTGATTTATTATAATAAAATATTGTATATTTTATTGAATGAGTTATGATATGTTAGACTATGAATGTTCTATTTTTATACCATTCATGGTTTATTGTTAATGTATAGACATTTATTATGCTAGTTTTAATATGAATGTTTATGTTATGTTTCAGATTTTTCATATGAGGAATGTAGTTGAATTAGTAAGTGGCAGGTGGAGCCTGGTATAGCTCCTTAATGCATCTATAGGTCTCATGAGACAAACTAGTGTCTTCGCATAAGGCCTTGACAAAAAATTTATTTGTAGTCTTAGCACAAGGCCTTGACTATGTGGTAATGATGTCCAACACTAGGCATTCCCTCATTATGAAATTAGTCATTACATGTGATTATTCAACTAGTAGAATATCCATGTGCATGTTTATATGGTGATGTTTGATTTAATTTTTCCCATATTATGTTCAAGATTATTTTTAAAAGGCTGTTATTTTTATTACACATCTTTCCTTAAAAGTTTATATCTTATGCTAAATTATTTACCCATAATGATAATCTGAGCTCACCCCATTATTATGTTTTATTTTCCCATGATTCCTAGAAGTGTACTATGATTGACAAGGAAGGTTAGGGTAAAGAGAAAAATGGCGTTCTCAAAGAACTATCTATGTTGTGTTTTATGATTAATATTATATTTTAATGTTAATGTATGTAATCTATTTTCCAATACTTCTAAATTGATCAGTCCTTTGAGACTTGATTCTTTGTAATCATTCCAATGTATTAAAATAATGCACCAGATCTAGGTAACTAGGCTTGCGGAGTAACATTACCAGTGATAGTACCACCCAGAGACAAAAATCAACTTCCAACACTACCATCTAAGGATGCACGTAGATTGAGTGTCTTTCATGTGTTCTATGTAGGTTTTGGGAGCAGTGGTAGTGCGTTGGTGGGTTTTCCCAACATTAATTTTAACCTTAATAATGATCAATCCGAGATCCGTCATGATAATAAAATGATGGATCTTTAGAATAGAACGAAGAACAAAAAAAAAGAGGGAGTCCCGAAATCATAAAGATAGGATCATTATATGTTGTATATAATTAATTTAATTAATTTACAAGAATTACCTTGATGGAATTCTTTCTTTGTTTATGTTTTGAGGTCACTTTTCGATGTGATTCATCGTTGAGTCATAGAATCCAAGTGTAGACTTCCTCTAGTGGTGATCCACATGTGCACCACGTATCTCTGGATGTTGCCAAATGAATCTCCAAGTGCTAGCATGGAGAAGCCTTTTCTTGTGTTGTTCCTTTTAGATCACCTTGATCTGATGGAGGAGGATCTCTATAGATATTGAGATAATTCATGGAGGAAGGAGTTCTCTTGGACTTGAGAGAATTTTCCAGAATTGTAGTGCACAGCTATTCTCTCTGGAAAAGTGTTGGGGTTGTGAGGATATTTTTAATCGGGTTTGAGGTTATATAGTTATGATAATAAATAAACACGTTACATGTTTTATTTATTTAATTAACTCCTATCGAAAACCCCCATGTCAAATGATTAATTTCTTGACATGCTCCCATGCTAATTATAATAAATATCATTTACTAAAATGATATTATTCCCTCAAAATCCCTACTGGAAAAACTACATGGCATGTAATCATTAATACAAAGCATTTACTTGTTTTTCCATGAAAATTAAATGGCGTGTACATTCCATGTACACGGTGTGATTATCTTTTTTTCATTTTCTTTATTTCTTCCACCACATTTATTAGACCTTAAGTAATGGATATTTATTTCTTAAATAAATGTTATTGCATTACTCGCTAATAAATATATATTATATCGCCCACAATAAATTCTCATGAATAACTAGTGTAGAAATAAATGTGATCATGCACCCTTAAATAATTATTAAAATAAATTCAAGAATAATCTTTATTTAACTTTTTAAATTAATATTTAACTGAGATACATGGACACACATAGTGTGTGAACCTCTAGGACTCTTTCTCAGTGGCCTTAGGTGGAGCCTGCCAAATGTCCATGGTTAGCATCTAGCAACATGCCAAGGCACCCATAGAGAAAAAAATTTAAAGCCACAATGACGTGTCACCTCATGCGAACACTTACCGTGTAAGATAATCCTTTTGTCAAGATATCTCGAATCAAGTGGGCTACATGCTAGTGCCATCAACCCATGTACTTGATTATTCATTAATTGACTTTCTGGAATTGAACTCACCCATTCCTAACCATGGACATGGATTTATTTAGGCTATATTAATTCCATCAAAGGTCATGAGATATATACTTCTGTTATATAACACAAGGGACAAATCCTTTCTCACATTATCTATTAATGCAGTATCACTCGTGCCGCACCAAATGTATCCTACCTCGCTGCGAATAGTGTATCATCAACGTTTTTATCAGTACATCTAAGTGCATGAGTTGTAATACCAATTAAAAATAATCTTAAAGTGTAATGACCAATACACACGTCTACAGATAGGAACATCCAATGACACAATGAATTGTGGATTTCTTATTGGCGGGTCTCATTCTAATAATATCCGCTAGGATATTACCAAAGACACGCACCATGAGAAGGTGCTTAGATGTTTTATGAGTCCTCACCCCTAATGGCCTATATTATTTGTGTCCCTCAAATTACATCATCTAGAAATATAATATATATTCAAGAATAGTGTAGTGGCACTTCCAGGTTCTCATTATAGCAGGGAACCAGTATGACCCTTTAATGAAACAGCTATCCTTGGGACATTATCACATACAAAGTAATCCTGAAGAACAATCAAGATGTGAATAGGTGTTTATTTAATAAATAAATTACAAATTAGTTGGTACTAGTACACCAACTCCAACAGACTCCCACTGGGACTAGAGCCAACTACTAACAACCTTTAACCCACTATCTCTCACATGGTATTCATGCTCCTGCTAACATAGGCCTTTAGTCAAGGGGTCTTCCATGTTCTCTTCCATGGAAACTCTGCTCATATCAACTTCACCCTTTTGATAGAAATCCCTAATGAAGTGATACTTTCTGAGTATGTGATTTTTCCGTTGATGTGACCTTGGTTCTTTTGCGAGAGCCACTGTTGCAGTATTATCACAATTCAACATGATGGGATCTTTAATTTTGGGCATCACATCAAGATCCTGGAAAAAGGTCTGAATCCAGAAGGATTCCTTAGATACATCAGAAGCCGCTATATATTTGGACTCTGCTGTAGAATCAGTGACAACTAGCTGCTTTGAACTCTTCAAACTCACAGATCATCCATTGAGACAGAAAACATATACAGATTGTGATTTCAGATCATTCTAATCTATTTTTAAACCAGAAACAACATAACCACTAATGAAAAGCTCTCTGTCTCCTCACTACACTAAGAACATATCATTAGTTCTTCTCAGATACTTAAAAATAGTCTTAACAGCAGTGAAATGTTGTTCTCCTGGATCTGATTTATATTTTCCTACCATGCTCAGTGTATAGGCAACATCAATCCTAGTATATAACATGGCATACATGATGTATCCTATAGCTGAAGTGTATGTGGTCTTACTCATTCTGTCTTTCTCCTAATATTTTAGAGGACACGTTTTCATAAAAAGATGTAGGCCATGTGACACTGGAACCAATCCCCTCTTGGATTGTTCCATACTAAATCTCTTATGTATCTGGTCAATGTATTTACCCTAACATAGTCCAAGCAGCCTCTTGGATCTATCACAAATGATCTTGGTCTCTAAGATGCAGGATGCTTCAACCAAGTCCTTCATGGAGAAATATTTGTTCAACTAGTCCTTAACTGATTGTAATAATGGCACATCATTTCCAATAAGCAATATGTCTTCAACATATACTACTAGGATAATGATCGCATTCCCATTAAACCACTTATAAACACATGGATCACATTTGTTCTTAATGAAACCAAATTCTTTTATGCCTTCATCAAATCTAATTTTCCATGACTTGGATACTTTATTTAATCTATAAATGGATTTCTACAAATTTCTGACCTGTTTGGCTTCACCTGGTGTCAAAAACCCTTCTATTTGTGTCATATAGACATCTTCCTGAAGGTTTATATTGAGGAATTCTGTTTTAACATCCATCTTCCAAATTTCATAGTCATGGTAAGCTGCTATGGCAAGTATGATTCCTATGGATTTAAACATGGAAACTAGAAAAAAGGTTTCATCATAGTCAATTCCATGTTGTTGTTTGAATCTTTTAGACACTATCCTTGCTTTATAGGTCCTAACTTGACCTTCCATGTCTAGTTTTTTCTTGAATAACCATTTGCATCAAACAAGATTTACATCAACTGGCTCATCGACCAGAACCTAGACTTGGTTCTGATACATGGAATCCATCTCAGAATTCATAACTTCCATCCATATTGTAGCTTCTGAGCTTTCTACTGCTTCCTTGTAGGAGAGAGGATCATCATTGTCCAACAATAACGATTCACCATCCTCAGTGACTAGGAAACCAAATCTCTCTGGTTCCCTTACATCTCTTGAGCTCCTACAAAGTACTTGTGTTTCTGGAACCTCTTCCATAGGGACCTATGGAACTTTTTCTTATACCAACTCTTTTGTATCTTAAGCATCAACTTTGTCGAAGTCAATATTTCTCCCACTATCATTTTTGAGGATGTGATCCCCCTCAAGAAATACGACTTGACTGTCAACAATCACTTTCTTGTCTAAAGTGTTATATACGTAATATCCTTTCGTTTCCTTGGGATATCCTATATAGACACACCTCATTCCCTGGGGTGCTATATTTTTCCCTGATAAGGCATTAAAAACACCTCACATTCCCATACATTTGTGTGCGAAAAAATGGATTTCTTTCTATTCCATAACTTGGATGGAATTCCATTTTCTTCCTTAGTTGGTACTCTGTTTAATGTGTATATGTGGTTTGTAATTCATATCCTCAAAAGGATAATGGATGATCTACATGACTCGTCATTGACGTCACCATGTCAAACTAGGTAAAATTTGTCCTTTCACTATCACCATTCCACTATGGTGTATAAGGAGGAGTGAGCTGAGATATAATCTTAAACTCTCATAGAATATCCATGAACTCTTGATTCAGATATTCTCCACCTCGATCTGATCGAAGTTTCTTTATCTTCTTACCAAGATGATTCCCTACTTCATTCTTGAATTCCTAAAATTTATATAATGCTTCTGACTTATACCTCAATAAGTAGACATATCCATATCTACAAAAATCATCAGTGAATGTAATGATGTAAGAATATCCACCTCTGGCATCTACTAGAATTGGTCCACACACATCCGTGTTCAGCAATCTTAGAAGCTCGGTGGCCCTTTCACATTGTCAACCGAAAGGCGGCTTGGTCATTTTACCTTGTAAACAAGTGTGACATCTATCAAGTGGTTTTATCCCAATAGAGTCTAAATAGCCATCTTGATAGAGCATTGTCAAGCATTTCTCATTTACATGACCGAGACGGTGATGCCACAACTGGGTGATGTATGATTCTTGTGAGTTTGTTTCATTATCGATTGCCAACACTTGGTTTTCATAATTTAATACATACAAACAATTATTTAAATGCTCCATACCATAACATATGTTGTTCTAATAAAAGATTCAACATTTATTTCCAAACATGAAAATAAATCCATCCATATCCAAACACGATACAGAAATTATGTTTCTGGTTAACACTAGGCACATAATAATAGTTATTCAAAAATAAAATCATCTGAATCGGTAATGAGAGGTGATAATCGCCAATAGCCAACACAGTGAGCCTTGCACCATTGGCAGCTCAAAGATCCACCTCTCCTCTGTAAATCATTCTAAATCTAATTGTTTCTTGAATTTGAATACATATGTGAGCCCCACAACCTATATCTAACACCCAATGTGTAGAAATGGAAAAATTACACTCGATACCAAATGCACCTTTAGCATCCCCAAGCTTCTGAGTGCAGTTCCTCTTCCAGTTGTGTTTCTTGCCACATAAAAATCATACTGCCTCCCTTTCCTTGCCCCACCTCTGGATCTTCCCCTTCTTGGGGGGACGACACTCAGGGGCTTCGAACTATTTATAATCCTTGGGCCCCTTTTCCTTGTCCTTCCTTTTATTATTCACCGTAAGGACTGTAGGTTTGTCAAACCCCATGTCCTTATCTTACAGGAGAATTAAGGATAGAAGTTTTGATAGACTCTTCTCATTATTTCTCACGTTATAATTGACAATGAAGCTAGAGAAGGTCCTGGACTGTGATGATAGGATGAGATCAGTATGCAACTCATCTGGGAATTTAATCCCTAAGATATCTAGACATTCAATGTAGCAAATAATCTTGACTACATGAGGCCCAGCTAGCACAAACTCTCCAAGATTATTTATAAACAAAGAATTGTAGATCTCATATCTCTCTTGTCTCGCCTTCTCTTGGTAGAGATCCTTAAGGTGAGACATCATGCTATACACGTCCATGTTTTCATGTGGCTTCAAGAGTTCATTCGACACGGTTGATAGCATGAAATAATGGATATCTATGGCATCATCCATATGTTTCGTATAGAGAGATATTTCCTCATCACTAGCCTCTTTCCCAGGCATAACCAGAATAAGATCTTCTAGCACATACAATTTTCTCTTGTGGTGAGGGATGATGCATAAACCCCTCTGCCACTCTTGTAAATTGGTGCATGTGAAAAGGTTTTCCTTCTTCAGTATGGTTCAAAATGATATGTTTGAAGTCATTTTTTCTTGTCGTTTCTACAAATTAAGATGAGAAAAGGTTTTAGTACTTTATAAAACTGAGACAAATAAATAAATTAATACTTATTAGTCTCCCATAATTTTAGTAAAATCCCATAGCCCTCACCATTGAATTCAAAATATTCTGTTTCCAAAATATTCTAGTGTAAAGGATTCATATTTCCCTTCACATTACCCCAACTAGGGTTGGTCAAGCAACTTTAAGGGTTTTAGGTAGGCATTCCAAATGCCAACTGCAATAACTCGCAGCTCCTTGATTTGCTGAGTGGACTCCCCAATCATGAAATCCTTTTATTTTGGATTCCTTAACCTTTGCCTCTTGGTCACACCAAGTCCTGTTGTGGCAGTCAACCCTTGATGCGAACTAAGTCAAGTAAACCCAAAACCATGAATTATAATTCCTTGATAATTGAAAGCACCCCATCTATGGTTGTTCAAGCACTTTGTACTATGGTTCGATTCTAACCAAGATTATGGAAGGCTATACCGACTAAATATTTCGTTGAGGGATTTTATCCTTATACATAAATTTCCCTTTTATTAACTTTGAATACATTCTTGTTAATATTAACTGGGATATACATAATTGATTAACCATGTCTATGATAATATTTACGCATAAGCCGGTCTTATTTTAGTTCCATCTTGCATGCTTGTTTAATTCATTAATTGTGTGATCGTGACAACAGACCAACAATAAATAAACCATGCAACTGACAAAAATAAAATGTATAATCATGAGAATGTTCTATTTCATAGTTTATCAAGTGGTTGAAAAACTAACCCAAGACCATGGGGAGAAACAACTTGAACCTTTTGGGTTTGTGCTTACGGCTTTCCACCAGTCCACCTTTGTATCTATTTGAATTGCTTTCACCATGGATCTTGACTTGATCCACCTCCACTACATTGGGTGCTCCATCCATTACATATGCATTAATCTCACATTCAAGTGAGGGGTAAAAGGGATTTTTACACAAAAGAATCCTTGGGCGTCCATTCCCTACATTTTAATGAGAAGAAGGCTCACATGACAACAAATTTAATTTAAATAAATAAATTAAAAGAAACCATTCACATACAAAGGTCTTGGTCTATCTCATAATCATCCATACATGTAACGATATTTATGCATAAATAGAACCAGCATTCAATTCTTTAATCGTTTTTTTCTTAAGATAAATCATGCTAAAATAAATTAATTATATTTAATTAATCAATCCTTTTATCTTAAACCATTTTCTAAATTTCAATGAGATTCTCAACCATTATAATTTTAAACAAATAAATTCATTTAAAATTATATTTTTACGTGATTTGTACTTTGGAGGAAACTCGGTGAATTCCGATTCATTATGAAAATGTTAAATTAAATACATATATATGAAACAACTATCACCTGTTGTGCCTCATCTTTACTCCTGTACTATGGTACATGTCTCAAGGGTTTGTATAATATAATAATAAATTTTAATAAATCTGCATAATTTGGATGAGTACACAATGTGTAGTTCCGACTACACGGCGTGTATTTTTGTTCACGTTCCATCTTAAGTACCCACCCAGGGACATGGAATGTAGATGTACTTCTGAAATTTTTGGAGTACATGGTGTGTTCAGTGGGACACACACCGTGTAGTATCTATGTGACACGGTTTCTAGCCGGGCAAGCTGTGTACGGGGTACACAGTCCAACCCTAACCAAAGGGACTACAGGCCATGTTCAGTGGACCACATGGCATGTAATCCAGAAACTGTGTGACACCTGTTCCTGGTCAACACACGGTGTCATAAATGACTTAGATAGGATCCAACACGTGGGCTGATTTGGTGGACCAGTCCAATGCATTGAACCTAGACTACACGACATGTACTTCAGAATACATGCCGTGTATTCTGGTGTTGTACGGCCATGAAATTTTGGCACCTCCAAATGAGACCCTCTATTTTATTTTACTCTAAATTAAAAGAAAAAATTCATTTCTGTAAGGTGAATGAGAAATTATAGAGGTGGAACAGATCTCAAGATTCAGATTTTAAAAATGATTGACTTGAATTGAAACATCTAAATTATTAAATGCATAAATCCCCAATGAAAAACTAAAAATTATAATCAACGATATGACCACTCTTATACAACTTGTAGGTTCCAGGCATAGTGGAAGCATCTTGGTGGGTTTTCCCAAAATTAGTTTTAGCGTTAACAACAATCAATCCAAGATCCATCATGATAATAAAATGTCGGATCATCGGAATATAATGAAAAATTAAAAACAAAGAGGGATTCCTAGAACCATAAAGATAGTTTAGTAATATGTTGGTTATAATTAATTTAATTAATTAACAAGAATTACCTTGATGGAATTCTTTCTTCATTGATGCTTTCGGTCTCGTTTCGATGTGATTCGTCATTGCGTCACAGAAACCAAGTGTATAATTTCTCTAGTAGTGATCCACATGTGCACCACATATCTCTGGATGTCGCCAAAGGAATCTCTGGGTGCTAGTGTGGAGAAGCCTTTTCTTGCATTTTCCGCCTTAGAATGCCTTGATCCGATGGAGGAGGATCTCTCTTAGTCTTGAGAGCATTATTGGAGGAAGGATTTCCCTCATCCTTGAGATAATTTTCCAAAATTGTTTTGCACAATGATATTCTCGATAAATGTGTTGGGGTAGTGAGGGTATTTATAATCAGGTTTGAGGTTATTAAGTTATGACAATAAATAAATGTCTTACGCATTTTTTTTATTTCATTACCTCTTATTGAAAACCCCCATGTCGAATGATTAATTCCATGACATGTGCCCATGCTGATTATAATAAATATCATTTAATAAAATGATATAATTTCCTCAAAAACCTGACTGAAAAGACAACACAGCGTGTAATCATTAATACATGGCGTGTACTTGATTTTCCCTGAAAACTACATGGCATTTACATTCAATGTACACGGCGTGATTATCTTGTTTTCATTTTTCTTTACTTCCTCCACCACATTTATTATACCTTGAGTAATGGATATTTATTTCTTAAATAAATGTAACAGCATTACTCGCTAATAAATATATATTGTTTTTCCCACAATATATTCTCTCAAATAAATAGTGTCCAAATAAATGCTATCAGGTATCCTTAAATAATTATTAATCCACAGTCGGGAATAATCTCTATTTTACTTGTGAAATTAATATTCAACTGAGCTACATGGACACAATTATTTTGTGACCCTCTTGGCCTCTTTCTCAGTGACATTAGGCGGAGCTTACCAAAAGTCCAAGGTTAGTGTCTAGCACCACACCAAGGCACCCATAGGGAATGAAGTTAATGCCTTAATGACGTGTCACCTCATACGAATGCTTACCGTGTAATATAATCCTTTTATAATGATATCTTGAATCAAGTAGGCTGCATGCTAGTGCTATGAACCCATGTGCTCGATTATTCTTTATTTGACATTCTGAAATTGAACTTCCCTATTCCTCACCATGGCCATGGATTTATTTAGGCTATATCAATTCCATCAAAGGGCCTAAGATATCTACTTTTATTATAGCACACAAGGGACAAATCCTTTATCATATTATCTATTAATGCAGTATCACTCGTGACGTACCCAACGTATCCTACCTCGCTGCGAATAGTGTTTCGTCACAATTTTTTTCAACACATCCAAGTGCAAGAGTTATAATACCCATTGTTAATAATTATATTTTCTAAGGACCAATACACACGTCCGTAGATAGGAACATCCAATGACACTATGTAATGTGGATTTCATACAGGCGGGTCTCATTCTCATAATATCCTCCTGGATATTACCAAGGGCGCACACCATGAGAATGTGCCTCAATGTATTATGAGTCCTCACCCCTAATAAAATGTATTATTTGTTTCCATCAAATAACATCATCCGGCCATAGAACATTTATTCAAGAATAGTGTTATAGAACTTCTGGGTTCTCATCATAGTAGGGATCCGCTATAACCCTTTAATGCAACAGCTATCATTGAGACATTATCACATGCATTGTTAGGAAAAAGAAAAATAAAGATGTTACAAGGTGTTTATTTAATAAATAAAGTAAAAGTATTTGTTTCTAGGCCACCAACTCCAACATTCCTGAGGAAGTGATCTCCCAGGTAACGAGGTGAGCCAAACCCCCAAACAGATTATGATTGGATAGAGGAACATACCCATGAGTTCCACTTTATGAGGATGCCTTTTGAACCTATGAAATTCCAAGAAATGAGTCTTATTCAGTGCTCTATTAGGTGATGGTGGAGCTTAGTGACCAAGAAAAATGATGAGGTGACTATATCATGGGAATACATTGACCATATATTTAGAGAGGAGTTCATTACAACTATTATGTGAACAATGTGCATATAGGAGTTCCTACTTCTATAGTATGGTATTAAGATGGTGGAAGAGCACATAGAGAGGTTTAATAATATTTTTTTCTACACAAAAAAATATGGTATGGGACCTATTCTTCAGGTCTTGGACCTTCAATTAGGGATTACTCAATGAGATCAGTGCATAGTTGACATCCCTTAGCTTTCATAGATATGATAGGGTGCAATAGATATCTCTACTAGAGAATATAATTCTAGCGGATCAGACACCAACAGTGGGATCTTCCACCAGGCAGTAGGTAGACGAGCCTTCACTGGTAGGTAGCCAACATCAGTTATAGGGACCCAAGATGGTCAGGAATTATAGAGGATGACGCCAGGACATAGGATCGGTGGTGTAGGGATCCTAGGGTAGAGTGAGTTAACTGAAGGATAGGCTATGTAACTAATGTGGCAATGGGGTCATTAGGCTCAAGATTCCTTGAATCATTATATCACCATTCCTGAGATGGTAGAGAGACCACTGAGATAGAGGAGGAGGAAAGGTAGGGTGGCCTGTAGGGTGAAGGACTTGGTAGAGGACTAGTCAGGGTTGTAGGATGTGGGCAGATGTTCGCTGTATTACCACCCCCACCCCGTGGTGGTGCACGACATGCTTAGAGAACTTGTGGATAGGGATGAGGTCAGCATCAGGTGATGTAGGATTATGACCCCAAGACTCTAGGGATGATTACAGGTATGATATATGACTTTTCCACCATATCTGTAGTTTTTATAGACACATTTTCCAATTATTATTTTCTTTCCATGACACATGTCCAAGACATAAAGATTCTAGTGGAATTGTTTACAAAACCCTTATGTTTATAGACTCTTATAAGAGTGGAATCAATGATCACACATTGGTTATGATAGTGTGACAATACTCAAGGAGGTGATAATTTCAGATGAGATCTCTTGGTATCAGCCTCGATGCATCACGATTGACTATTTTAGGCATAAAGTGTGGTGTGTCCGTAGTGATGGGACTAGGGTTTCCTTTTTCGGTGAAAAGGAAACCCAAGAAGAGAAGGATTGACTCATACATCTAAGGGTGTATCCAATCACCCATCCATTTTCTAGCCCTACCCTCTTCACATTGGATGATACGAGTACTCTGTTTCCTGTAGTGGTGGAGGAGTATGAGGAAATCTTTTCTAAGGATGTTCCAGTACTACCTCCCCACAAGGTGGTAGACGATTGTATTGATCTATACCTTTTGAAAACACCGACATCTACAGGTGAATATTGGATGGATTCTGTAGATATCCGTCAGTTGAGGGTACACTATGAGGACTTAAAGAGGAAGGGCTTAGTGAGACCCAGTGTTTCACCCTGGGTAGCCACAGTTTTGTTCTCCAAGAAGGAAGAAAGGAGCCTAAGGAAATATTTTTAATTCTGATGCCTAAACCAGGTGACCATGATGAATAATGATCCACTACTGAGGATTGATTACCTCTTTGATCAGTTGAAAGGAGTGAGGTGGTTCTCAAAGATTGACCTTAGATCGGTCAATCACTAGCTTTGAGTACAAGATGAGGATATACAGAATATGAATTTCAGATGTTGATATGGCCACTAAGAGTACTTAGTGATGTCGTTGGTCATGACGAACACCCCAAAATTTTTCATGGGATGTATGAACTGGATCTTCCATCCTTAATTATACTGGTTTGTGGTGTTATTCATTGATGACATCGTAGTTTACTCAGCATCAATGGATGAGAACATGATAAACTTGAGGATGGTCCTAGATGTACTCTGAAAGCACCAAATATACAGGAAGCTCTAGAAGTGTTAGTTCTATATTTGAGAGGTCCATTTTTTGGGACACATCAATTTAGAGGTTAGGGTTCTAGTATATCTTGCAAATATAGAGGTGGTGATTTCTTGGGAACCACCCATGAGTGTTACCTATGTGAGGAGTTTTTTTTTGATTTGGATAGGTACTATCGGAGGTTCATACCTGAATTTTACTGGGAAACAACATCCTTGAAATCCTTGACTGAAAGGGACAACCCTTCATGTGGACGGAGAAGTTCGAAGAGAGTTTTCAATAGCTGAGGTAGAGATTACTGAGTTGTCGTATCTTGAGATTTCTATAGGAGGGTATTGAGTACGTGGTGCTCTAATGTAACACCCCGAGATTTTATGAAAAATATTATTTTTAATTTCACTAATGTCTTGTTTTGTACACTACACCAAAAGGAGCTTGCACAACACGCATCCTTGATTTGCCTTGAATTACAGGCAATTGCGACCTTCCTCGATAGCGTGTGTAGTACGCAATAATGAGTTTCACTAAACAACAATATGCTATTAAAATATTATTAAAACTAGCCGTTATGAATAGTAATAACCACTTTTTGAAATTTTGTAATTTTATTTTTCAAAATGGAATTCATTTTTGGATTCGTAATATCGAAATTAGCTTAGGGTGAAACATTGGTGATTTTCGGATAACTTTCATATTTTGATGAATAGTGGAAATTACTAAATTTTAATTAAAAACAACTTTTTCAATCGAAATAATTAATAGTGATAAATTATTAATTTGAGTGGTTTTAAAGTATATTTAGAATATATTTTACAATTTAATACAATGATGGTCATTGGATGTAATTTCACATTTAAACCAGACATAAACAAGTGTCAATCTTTTGATAGTTATTATCTCCTAAGAACACGCTATTTGTTTTGACGACGGGAATTAATTTTTAAATTAATTAATGCAACTGATATGTTTTGAATTTGGTAAAATAGAAATCATTTTTGAGTTCATAATATCAAATATAGTTTAAGCCTAATTTTTGGTATTTTTCTGAAAACGTTCAATTTTTGATGAATAGTGAAACCACTAAGTGGTAGTTAAAAAACTGAATTTTTCATAAAACTTAATTTTACCGCTTCTGTGAGTGGAATTTCGAAAATCCGAGAGACACGGTTAATATCAAGGACTAAAAGTAAATAGGGTAATTATGGGTAGAAATGATATTATTATTACCCTAAAACATGTCCTAATTCTATTGGACAAGTGTAATTCGACCAAAAACAAACTTAGGAATAAAATATGACCATTTAGGCCCACTTGGATTAGATTAGGACATTTATTATTAATTTATTTAAAGAAGGGTTAAAAGAGTTAAAATCAAAGTTTATTTACTAAAACATTTTTAATATGAGGTTATATATAAGATAAATTCTACTATAAATATTCATTAGAAAACTAAAAGGATTTCCTACATAATGGTATTTTATTTGTAATTTTTAGACATTAAATAATTTAATTTATTTATGACACAACGATGATGCAGTAATTATCTTATTAATGAAATATTGACATAATTGATGTTATAAACACCAAAATAAATGTAATTTGAGAATTTTTATGAATCCCACTAATTTTCTAGGTTAATATGACATGTTATTATTGATTTAATTAACTTTTTTCGAACTTATCATTCTGTTATAATTTTTACAAAAATCAATTTCTAAATAGTGTCAAAATTGACATAAAATAGTTTTTAAAACAAATATTATATTATTAATTGTTATTTTATTCCCAAAAATCTAAGGTTCGGCCAAATGACTTAGATAAGGTTATATATATTAATAATAAACAATTTGGGGTTCGATTGGATTCTTATTGTAAGTTTATTAACCTTATAGTGTAAGAACACAAGAAGACACGGTAAAAGTAAAATTATTTAACTTAATGTTAAATCTAAATGATAAGGTTAAATTAGGAACCTAAACTTGTATAAATTCTATTGGATGAGAGGATTTCGACCCATCCCCACCTTAGATTCGAAATATATCAATTTGGAGCTATTTAAAACCGAAATTGACTTTATAATAAAATAATAGTTTTAGTTATTCCAAAGGTGCCCCTCTCCTCCCTTATAAAAGGGCACCTCCTCCCTCTCTTCCTCACACAACTTTGAGCTTTCAAGATCGGCAAAACCCTTCCAAAATCTCTTCTCCACTTCCATGGAAACATCATAGAGGTTCTGGTCTTCCTCAAAGACCAATTTTAGGGCCCTAAGAGGAGGTCTCAAAGAGGCGCTTCAAAGAAGAGGTAATTTCCGTTACCAATTATTTCACCTTTATTTCTTCTTCCACTTCTTCTTCTTAGGTTGTTTAATTATGAAGTAATAACATCAGTATCACTCATATACTGATATGTTATTATAAGTATGAAACAATCCTATTTCACCATCTATCCATCGTACGGAAAACGAAATCATCGCGCGTGCGTACGTACGGAATACCGTCTCCACGCCGTGGTGTAATCTATTTTCTGTCACCACCTTAATTTGATGGGTATAATGGTGTAATTAATAAATATATATGATTATTATAAATTGATATTGATACTGAAATAGTATACATACACTTCAACACAATTCCACGACCATGGGAATGATATCATCGCTCGTGCGTACGTACGGACTACCGTCTCCACGACGCGATGAGATTCATTCTCAATGATTAACCATTCATGAATGATTATAAAGTATATATAATAAGTACTAATGAAATATATGACCTAATAATGATACTGTAATTATTTATATTTATATGTATGTCATCTACTTAATTCCATTCAATTCAATAAGGAAATGAAAACAGCGTTCATGCGTACGTACGGACTACCGTCTCCATGAACGGTGTATTTATTTCCATTTACTGATTTATTATATATGTATATTCTGAATATATATATATATATATATATATAAATAATGTTTTATATTCTGGAATTAAGTAATCATGATCTAAGTAATCATATGAATAATTACAAGTTAAAAACACGAACGACAAATGAGACGATTTTACCCAAAACGCTACTTTAACATGAATTTACAAAAGAACGGGTAATATAAAGTCATAAGTGGACCATATATGATATAATAACAATGAATATGATTCTGGAATAACTCAATAACATGATTTAAATCATTATACAGGAGGTTCGGGCACTTACAAAGCAAGTCGTACCTAAGGTAAGGGAAATATCACAATCTCATTTTTATCCGAGATTGTTTATACTTTTGTATTTACTGGTATGTATTTTATCATCCATATCCATGTTTTCTCAATATGTAATATTATTTCCATCCACCTACAATTGTTTAAATCTAATTTTACCCTTCGATGAGTTTTAAGTAAAGGATATGAAAGGAATCTTTTGTCATTTTTCGTACGAGGTACTTTTTGAATTTTTCGACAAAAGTACAAAGAATGTTTTTTTTTAACTTATATGGAATGAATGGATTTTTAAAACATTATTTCCAAGAAGAATCCTTTACAAGTTTTCAAGTTTATTTTTAATCAAATTCTTTTAGTTTATAATTGTACGACATGTTAAGAAAGGAAAAGTGTTTTTGAAGTAGAAAGGATATTTTCCTCAAGAATGGAGTTCAAATGTTTTATCAAAATTATTTTACATCTAAGATAATATAGGGTTCTGTTTTTTATCCCTATTATTACATTGATTTTGTTATGTTTTGAGGTAATTATTTTTATGAAGTCATTTACCTTATATGATTTTTTTTATGATGTCATGATGTTTCACGAATCCCATTTTTGTTACATGTGTTATGCGATGATGAATGATTTATGATTATGTGGCACACATAAGAAAGGATTCATTATAAGATGGGTGGGACCTATATATCCCTCAAATGCATTGGTTAAAGATTTTATATCTCATGAGATAGACATGGCTGGAATGGTAGGTTATACCGGTTCAGTGAAATAGGACTGAAACGAGGGTTACTCGATTCAGAAAAGGGACTTTGTCCACTAAGATAGTCTTGGAAATGAGTCTTGACTAACAAGAAATGATTATCTATGATTATGTGTGCATGCCATAAAGTTTCATGTTTTAAGTTATGATTATTGGGATTTCATTTCACTACTATGATTTATCCCATGTTATGAAATTATGCTCTCTTTTGCAGGTTAATATTTCCAAATGTTATTTTCTTATGAATATGATGTGATTGATTTTTCTTTTGTTTACCCTTACTGAGCATTTGAGCTCACCCTTTTATGTTTTCTTTTCCCCAGGATATAAAGAAAGGTTTTAGGTATAAAAAAAGGGAAGATCTTTATGGGAGATATTGACGATCTTTCACCACGATTAGAATATTACGTTCCGAGTTTCCAAAGACACTAAACTATTACGATCCTTGTGTGTGTGTTTTTTTTTATGTACTAAGTATTCCGGAAAAGTAATGTAATGTCCATGTACGTCAGGATTCGGGTCTCTACAGTTGGTATCAGAGGAAAGGTATAGTCAACCTTTGGAAACTAGGATGCGAAAACGTTAGTGAGATCCCTAGAGATATTTCTAAGGTATGTCTAGGGATGTCTCTAAGGTTAAGTATACGTATAGGTTGTAATCATAGAATTGCGCTAACGATATTAGAATTTAACCTAAGATGTTAGATATTGAGGGTACTCCCCCTTTACTATGTTGTTTTCTCTAGCATGATTTTTTCCCCTCACAAGATTCTTTTTGTGTTTTAGTTAATGGAGGGAAATAGAAGGAATTCGGTTAACATTGAATCCAATGGACAAATTGGTGACTATGAGCAACAAAATTGTGTAATTCCTAGAGAGAATGATATTGTGATTATGCCGAATCAGTCATCGCGATATATGATTAACAAGGTGAAATTTAGTGGTATGCCTAATTCATCAAAGAAGAGGAAGATAAACTATTATTCATGTTCGCATGTTGAGGAGCATAAAGAAAGGAAGATTGAGATTTCTAAAGAAGGGAAGAAGAACCTTAAGGAATACCTCAAATGGAGGGACCGATGTTATCTGTGTGGAGAAAAGAGTCATAGAGTGACAGACTGTTATGGAGTTCAATGTCTTATTTGCGGAGAACATGGGAATTACCCAACTCAATGCCCTGACCAAAAAAAGTTACTTCTAAAATCAACGAAGGACTTATTCCAGGACAATCGTTGAAGTGGATGGACTGAAGTGTTCATGTATTGGTATTCAAGAATAATGTTGTTGAGGTACTTTTATGGTGTATTGAAATATTTATGTATTGGTCTATTGTGGTTTTCAATAATTTTAAGGTACCGGTAACCATGAAAAGTGATTCAAATATTTTGGAAAGTAGATGATATGCGCATAATGAAGGGTTAAGGAGAAAATGAAATGTTTGAAAGTATTCATGAGCTCATGATTGATA
Source organism: Viscum album (assembly GCA_963277665.1). NCBI lineage: Eukaryota > Viridiplantae > Streptophyta > Magnoliopsida > Santalales > Viscaceae > Viscum > Viscum album. The sequence goes on from OY728132.1 coordinate 1,469,482,040, forward strand.
TAAAGACTAAGTGATATCATGGTTTGAGTATATAGAATTTTGAGGATTTTGGTATGTGGAAAGAGTTAACTTTTAACAACACTCATGTTTTCAATAAGGTTCAATGGGTATTCAAGAGAGTACAAGATTAAGGCCTTTGAATGTTTGGAATGTGACCAACAAGATATATCTTATGATATATGGGGATCAACGATGGTATTAAATCTATGAGAGTGGACTGTAGTATTATGGATAAGCCTAAGGATTGGAATGGATTATGTTGGACATAAGTTAGTATTGTTTAAGGATAGAAGTTTTTTTTCGATATTATTGATGGGATGTTATAGTAATATAGTTTTAGAAAAAGGACAACCTGCAGGATGGGTGACAGCCCATCGCTTCGGACAAGGCTGTGGGAATCGAACCCACAACCGAAATGCGACTGGCCTTTATCGCCTACCACTGGCCTACATGAAGTCCATGTTTAGTAGAAACTAGTTTTATTATATTAAGCAGTATGATATATGAAGTATAAGTTCATTTTAGGTATATCATTAATCTCACTATAGATGGACTTATGTATTTTTTGATAACTTTTCTAACCTTTTGAGGCAGATGGAATGACCCATCATTCTATCACATGATCTTCTAACACATCACGAATGACAAATTCAACTTCATTTCTTTAAGAGATGAAGTAGACATTGTCCAAAGAACGACAAACAGTGAGACTATACCAAAATCACGAAAGTATTTCTTCTAATTCCAATTTCATCAACTTTAGGGAAATGATCTTGAAAACCAAAAATTTTGTCCTAGTGCTCTTATATCTAATTAATCAAATGGTACCTTAGATCGTCACAAATTTATGGATTTGTGATTGTTGGATTTTCCATAGCCATGTTCTCTACCACTCTCCATCAGAACATGATGGTTAGATTTTTCTTCCATATCCATATTTTCACCTATGTGGAAACCCAGTGATTAGTTTATTTGGGTAATCGTTACGTTTCATAATTTTGTTTTTAAAGATTGGTTTTGGTATTCCTTTTTACGATGTGGGTTTCTATTAAAGAAACTTTCAAGTAGTAAACCATTTATAACCCCGACGAATTTCGAGGGAAAAATTCATTTTAAGGGGGGTAGAATGTAACACCCCGAGATTTTATGAAAAATATTCTTTTTAATTTCACTAATGTCTTGTGTTGTACACTACACCAAAAGGAGCTTTCACAACACGCATCCTTGATTTGCCTTGAATTACACGCAATCGCGACCTTCCTCGATAGCGTGTGTAGTACGCAATAACGAGTTTCACTAAACAACAATATTCTATTAAAATATTATTAAAACTAGCCGTTATGAATAGTAATAACCACTTTTTGAAATTTTGTAATTTTATTTTTCAAAATGGAAATCATTTTTGGATTCATAATATCGAAATTAGCTTAGGGTGAAACTTTGGTGATTTTCGGATAACTTTCATATTTTGATGAATAGTGGAAATTACTAAATTTTAATTAAAAACAACTTTTTCAATCGAAATAATTAATAGTGATAAATTATTAATTTGAGTGGTTTTAAAGTATATTTAGAATATATTTTTACAATTTAATACAATGATGGTCTTTGGATGTAATTTCACATTTAAACCAGACATAAACAAGTGTCAATCTTTTGATAGTTATTATCTCTTAAGAACACGCTATTTGTTTTGACGACGGGAATTAATTTTTAAATTAATTAATGCAACTGATATGTTTTGAATTTGGTAAAATAGAAATCATTTTTGAGTTCATAATATCAAATATAGTTTAGGCCTAATTTTTGGTATTTTTCTGAAAACTTTCAATTTTTGATGAATAGTGAAACCACTAAGTGGTAGTTAAAAAACTGAATTTTTCATAAAACATAATTTTACCGCTTCTGTGAGTGGAATTTCGAAAATCCGAGAGACACGGTTAATATCAAGGACTAAAATGTTGTTCAATGAGATGAAAATAATTTTTTGGTGAATAGTATCTTTTTACTTTTTTTTACCACGGTTAAAAGTAAATAGGGTAATTATGGGTAGAAATGATATTATTATTACCCTAAAACATGTCCTAATTCTATTGGACAAGTGTGATTCGACCAAAAACAAACTTAGGAATAAAATATGACCATTTAGGCCCACTTGGATTAGATTAGGACATTTATTATTAATTTATTTAAAGAAGGGTTAAAAGAGTTAAAATCAAAGTTTATTTACTAAAACATTTTTAATATGGAGTTATATATAAGATAAATTAGACTATAAATATTCATTAGAAATCTAAAAGGATTTCCTACATAATGGTATTTTATTTGTAATTTTTAGACATTAAATAATTTAATTTATTTATGACACAACGATGATGCAGTAATTATCTTATTAATGAAATATTGACATAATTGATGTTATAAACACCAAAATAAATGTAATTTGAGACTTTTTATGAATCCCACTAATTTAATAGGTTAATATGACATGTTATTATTGATTTAATTAAATTTTTTAGAACTTATCATTCTGTTATGATTTTTACAAAATCAATTACTAAATAGTGTCAAAATTGACATAAAATAGTTTTTCAAGAAAATATTATATTATTAATTGTTATTTTATTCCTAAAAATCTAAGGTTCGGCCAAATGACTTAGATAAGGTTATATATATTAATAATAAACAATTTGGGGTTCTATTGGCTTCTTATAGTAAGTTTATTAACCTTATAGTGTAAGAACACAAGAAAACACGGTAAAAGTAAAATTATTTAACTTAATGTTAAATCTAAATGATAAGGTTAAATTGGGAACCTAAACTTGTCTAAATTCTATTGGATGAGAGGATTTCGACCCATCCCCACCTTAGCTTAGAAATATATCAATTTGTAGCTATTTAAAACCGAACTTGACTTTATAATAAAATAATAGTTTTAGTTATTCCAAAGGTGCCCCTCTCCTCCCTTATAAAAGGGCACCTCCTCCCTCTCTTCCTCACACAAATTTGAGCTTTCAAGCTCGGCCAACCCCTGCCAAAATCTCTTCTACACTTCCCTAGAAACATCATAGAGGTTCTGGTCTTCCTCAAAGACCAATTTTAGTGCCCTAAGAGGAGGTCTCAAAGAGGCAATTCAGAGAAGAGGTAATTTCCGTTACCAATTCTTTCACATTTATTTCTTCTTCCACTTCTTCTTTTTAGGTTGTTTCATTATGAAGTAATAACATCAGTATCACTCATATACTGATATGTTATTATATGTATGAAACAATCCTATTTCACCATCTATCCATCGTACGGAAAACGAAATCACCGCGCGTGCGTACGTACGGAATACCGTCTCCACGCCGTGGTGTAATCTATTTTCCATCACCACCTTAATTGGATGGGTATAATGGTGTAATGAGTAACTATATATGATTATTATAAAGTGATATTGATACTGAAATAGTATACATACACTTCAACACAATTCCACGACCATGGGAACGATATCATCGCTCGTGCGTACGTACGGACTACTGTCTCCACGACGCGATGAGATTCATTCTCAATGATTAACCATTCATGAATGATTATAAATTATATATAATAAGTACTAATGAAATATATGACCTAATAATGATACTGGAATTATTTATATTTATATGTATGTCATCTACTTAATTCCATTCAATTCAATAAGGAAACGAAAACAGCGTTCATGCGTACGTACGGACTACCGTCTCCATGAACGGTGTATTTCTTTCCATTTACTGTTTTATTATATATGTATATTCTGAATATATATATATATATAAATCATGTTTATATTCTGGAATTAATTAATCATGATCTAAGTAATCATATGAATAATTACAAGTTAAAAACACGAACGACAAATGAGACGATTTTACCCAAAACGCTACTTTAACATGAATTTACAAAAGAACGGGTAATATAAAGTCATAAGTGGACGATATATGATATAATAACAATGAATATGATTCTGGAATAACTCAATAACATGATTTAAATCATTATACAGGAGGTTCGGACACTTACAAAGCAAGTCGGACCTAAGGTAAGGGAAATATCACAATCTCATTTTTATCCGAGATTGTTTATACTTTGGTATTTACTGGGGTGTATTTTATCATCCAAATCCATGTTTTCTCAATATGTAATATTATTTCCATCCACCTAAAATTGTTTAAATCCAATTTTACCCTTCGATGAGTTTTTAGTAAAGGATATGAAAGGAATCTTTTGTCATTTTTCGTACGAGGTACTTTTTGACTTTTCCGACAAAAGTACAAAGAATGTTTTTTTAACTTATATGGCATGAATGGATTTTTAAAACATTATTTCCAAGAAGCATCCTTTACAAGTTTTCAAGTTTATTTTTAATCAAATTCTTTTAGTTTATAATTGTACGACATGTTAAGAAAGGAAAAGTGTTTTTGAAGTAGAAAGGATATTTTCCTCAAGAATGGAGTTCAAATGTTTTATCAAAATTATTTTCCATCTAAGATAATATAGGGTTCTGTTTTTTATCCCAATTATTACATTGATTTGATTATGTTTTGAGGGAATTATTTTTATGAAGTCATTTACCTTATATGATTTGTTTTATGATGTCATGATGTTTCAAGAATCCCATTTTTGTTACATGTGTTATGCGATGATGAATGATTTATGATTATGTGGCACACATAAGAAAGGATTCATTATAAGATGGGTGGGACCTATATATCCCTCCAATGCATTGGGTAAAGATTTTATATCTCATGATATAGACATGGCTGGAATGGTAGGTTATACCGGTTCAGTGAAACAGGACTGAAACGAGGGTTACTCGATTCAGAAAAGGGACTTTGTCCACTAAGATAGTCTTGGCAATGATTCTTGACTAACAAGAAATGATTCTCTATGATTATGTGGGTATGCCACAAAGTTTCATGTTTTAAGTTATGATTATTGGGATTTCATTTCACTACTATGATTTATCCCATGTTATGAAATTATGCTCTCTTTTGCAGGTTAAGATTTCCAAAAGTTATGTTCTTATGAATATGATGTGATTGGTTTTTCTTTTGTTTACCCTTACTGAGCATTTGATCTCACCCTTTTATGTTTTCTTTTCCCCAGGATATAAAGAAAGGTTATAGGTATAAAAAAATGAAAGATCATTATGGGAGATATTGAAGATCTTTCACCACGATTAGAAGATTACGTTCCGAGTTTCCAAAGACACTAAACTATTACGATCCTTATGTGTGTGTGTTTTTGTTATGTACTAAGTATTCTGCAAAAGTAATGTAATGTCCATGTACGTCAGGATTCGGGTCTCTACATCTAAAATGCATCATGAACCAGAGTTGGTTGTTTAATAATTTAGGGTAAAGTGGTGATTGCCTATGTTTCAATATAGTTTAGATCATATGAGAATAAATATGCGACCCATGATCTTGAGTAGGCAGTGATAGCCTTCACATTGAAGATCTGGTGACACTACCTGAGGGATGAGTAGTTAATATTCTAATATGACCAAAAGAGTCTCATGTATATCTTCTAACAGAAGGATCTAAACATGAGAAATAGGTGATTTATAGAGTTCTCTAGTACTATGACTTTGAGATTTTCTATACACCTAGGAAAGAGAATGTGGTGGCAGATTCTCTCTTCAATAGATAAAGTTTGCGAGTACTAAATGAGGGATCAGAGTAGTTGGCCTCATTGTAGATATCCTGTGTGGATGGAGAAAGAGAAACTTACCTGAAGTCAATGATTGTCACCCCTCCACTCTTTTAATGAGTTATAGAGGCACCACTCAGAGATACCTACTGTGATACTTTATATGCTCAGATGTCTATATTGCATGCCCCTGATTGATATTTGAAATGTGGGGAGTGCATAATTCTTTTAATAGGATGAATAGTAGTAGTAGTGGTGTTATGGGAGGAGGTTTTGAGGGATATCTATACATTCCCTTTGGTTGTACATCCAGGTGTGGTGAAGATGTACCATGAAATCCAACTTTTGTTTAGGTGGTCGAGAATGAAGAAGGGAGTTGCAGAGTTTGTCTGTCGAAGCCTCAGTTGTAAGAAAGTGAAGGCCAAGCACCATGTTCTAGCAGGATTGAATCAACTCTTTGAGGTGACGAAATGGAAGTGAGATGTGATATAGATGTACATTGTGACAGGTTTACCATGTATGCCTAGGGGACATGATACCAAATGGGCGATCATTAAACAACTCACCAGGTCACCCCACTTCTATGATATTTGGGAGAAGAGTTTTGTAGAGAGTTCTGTATTCCTTTATGTGCATGATATACAAAGACTCCAGGAAGTTATGTTGATTATTGTCTTAGAACAAGATGTTATATTTACATCCTAGTTGTGGAGGGGATTGCCGGAGGTGTTTGGGACTCAACTGCGGTTGAGCACAAAATTTCACCCACAAATAGATGACTAGAATGAGCATACCATTCAGGTTCTGGAGTACATACTACGTGATTAAATCCATGATTCTGTCTGTATTTGGGTGGATCACCTACCTCTAGTGGAGTTTGAATAAAACAATAGATACCATTCCACCATTATTATGGAACCATTCATGGCCTTGTATAATAGACCCTACAAACCTTCACTTTGTTGGACAGACCCAGGAGATTTAGCACTCATGGGCTCATTGTTGGTGTAGGTGACTTCAAATAAGGTGTGGGTTATCTTGCAGTGGATAAAGACTACAAAGAGCTATCATAATTCATATGATGACCAAAGACAGAGGAGTTTGGAGTTTGAGGAGGGAGACTTTGTGTTGCTTCAGATCTCACCTCGACATGCATTGTAGGGATTTGGTCAGGGCGAAAAGTTATCTCTGAGGTTTCTTAGTCCTTTTGAAATACCTTGTTCAGTTATAAAGGTGGCATAAAATCTCGATCTAACCCTTTAGTTTGACTGGGTAACCAATTTCTTCCACATGTTTCCATTGAAGAGGTACGTTCATGACCCATCACATGTCATCGACTGGGGAGAGATGTACCCTGAGGATGGTAAAACTATTTCTACGTGCCTGGTGGAGATCAAGGATCTACAATATAGGTTCCTATGTGGGAAAGAAATTCACTTGGTGTGTTTCTGGTGGTAGCATGGGAATCTCTAGATGATCACTTAGGAGATGGAGACTCAGATTCATTCATAGCACCCCCATCTTTTTGAGTAGTATTGCTTTTGGCTTTTGGGGGACATAAATCCCTAATGCGGGAGAATGTAATGTCCTATATTTTTCCAAGTATTATTTTAAATATTATATGTTATTATTTTTATACTAGGGGTAGAGAAAAAATTCGATTTCAATGACCAGTGTGCCTGGAATAAATGTTTGAAAAATATTAAAACTATAAATATCCTAAATTAGCAGTTTCCTTAGAAAGTGGAATTACTTCTTAAATGGGTGGCCATATCAAAAATATGAGAGAACCATTACATTCAAAGTATAAATTTTACCCGAGGAATGAACTAACATTTTCCTACAAGGTTCGACATTGGAAATTAGTTTTCAGATATAACAGGAATAAAAATATATTTCTATCAACATATTGATTTCCTTTTTTTAAAAAGTCTTGTCATGATTACAAGGTTATCACAATAACCCTGGTAATCATCTAAGATGTTTGAGAGAGAGAATTTCATGAGGGTCCAACTGATGAACAATAAATGGAACTTGGATTGAAGGTTCATGGATCAACGCAACCACAAATTCGGTGGATCTAGGATCGATAAACAATAACCGCGCAACATCGCTCTCCATAAACGATTGTTCCAAACTGAGGTAGGCCTCTTATTTCAATTTTATTTATTCCTCATTCATTATTATTATGATGAACATGAATCAATCTATTCATAGATTGATTCAAAATTCATGTTTATTGTGGGTTGGGATTATATTTTCTAGATTTATTATCAGGGTTTATTTGTTTAGATATTTGATTTGATTTTATGATCATTCATACAGAATGGATTGAGGATGGAATTAAAAATAGCTCAGGACAAATACTTGGGGTTTTA